>JAGDQP010020212.1:8387-33654 GCA_022664845.1 Lepisma saccharinum | reverse complement strand
AATAAAGAATAATCGAAAGTATAGCCAGTGAATCGACGTAGAGTTTCATTTCGTTGAATCTAAAGCAACTTAATGTAATTATTGTACTATTTAAGAGGACGGGAGTACTAAATTTGTGTCGATTTACCTGTCTAAATGTATTTATCTAGTTCTATTTAAGGGAAAAGTTCTTTGAGAAGTCAGTAGTTCTTTTGCCGGTTTCGAGAAATCAGTATTTTTTTGTGTGTGAACAGGGTACTCAAAGTGAAATGTCTGCTCTGTTCAGATATTACTTCGACCGCAGAGGAAACAGAACCGATCTGTCATTATTTTAAAAACACATAACTTCTAGATTCCCGTACGCATTTACGTAAGTGTGGTGACTAAAAAGTATTTCTTTAGTTGATATTACACGTATAATATTCTACTGCTATCAAATAACACAGAAGAATGCCACAGACATTGGGAAACCGCACCAAGAGCTGCTGAAATTCACAAGAATAGTGAATTTATGCCCAAAAATTCAGTCAACTAAAACAAAAGATGATTAACATCCTGAATTAAATAGAAAAATTACTTTCTTGCAGTTATCTCTGAAATTTGTAAATATGTGGTACTTCAAAAGGTGCATTTAGTTCAAAGCAGAGCTGAAACCTATATACTTTAGGTTACCTGATGACCCTGATCTGGTGTTGAAAGGATTGATCTAACTGACCTGCACTTTACAAATTACCAGACTGAATTTGCGATCTAATACCTCACACTACAGGAATACCTCAAAGTATGGTTATTTTCAAATTCCTGGGGGCATCTTTTTTTCTTAGAAGAAAATAAGACATTTTCAATTAGTTAATATTTTAGGCACTTTTACGCGTCGAATTTTGCGTGCCCCTGTCTCTGTCAACGCTGAAAGAAGCACTCCTCAAACTCACTTTTCGAAAGAAAGAATACAAATTCTGGCCTGCCTTCCGGATCAATAGCTCAGGCAGGAACACAAGCATGATTCTTTTCAAGCCTTGACCCGAAAACCTGTTTTAGCTCTCTTAAATAGTTTTAAAAAGTGAAAATAAACCTCAAATATTTATTTTATCGTGGATTCTCTTAACCGGGGAGAAAGGTGTTTAATTGTGTTATTGAGTTATAAGATCATACATTTCTAAACAATGTTATTTGAGTAACACACAACTGTTGCTTTAGTGAAAGTTGACAATGACGTTGTTGATTATAGCTAACAGACGAAGAGGTCTTAAAGAAATTATAATTCTTGAAAGAGGTCTTCAATCAGGTGATCAAAGACTGTTTCCAAAGTTGTTCTACTTGTAGTAACCAACAATTTCCTTCTTTTACTGTTTATCAAACGAATTGATTGCTCATTCGGAATAGAAAGTAGTAAACTCAGAATTAACTCCAGAGTCCCTGCTGTTGGAACTAGAGTAGATTGCATATAAATTCAAAACATCTTAAAATCATGATTTTCTAGAAAGAGGAATAAAACAATTCGTAACACAAAACAAAAAAATAATGATTTATTCAAGAAAATTTCTTTTTAGGAAATTATATTTATGCACGACTAAAACAAATAGCATAGGGTACGCTAATTGAAGAATTTAGAAAGAGTGATTGTATATGAGAGCGCCCCTTGCCTTTCTTTTTTGTCATACATAAATGTAATTTTTTCAAAGTAATTTTATTGAAACCATAATTATAATTTCCCTTTTTGGTACGAATTGCTTTATTTTGTATTTTTGAGAAATGAATGGTTTTAAAGAGCATTTTCTTTATTTTGTGAATTTTTTCACTGTCCCAATGCTTTTTTCTTACTCTATACCCTATTGTAAGCTCATCCTTTGTCACCGAAATCCTGTAACCAGTTTAAAGCAAGAACTTTGACGGCTATTATTTGTTTAAGGATAAAGTTGTTCATATTAAAACTATGTTTTCAGAATACTTAAATCGCCGGTGTATTGACATATTTCGAGGCAGCAATGGACTAACGACTTATGCCGCTGTGTACTATAACATCATTGCATGAAGTCGGGAAACAAGTTCAATTAAGATTTCAATATTTAAGGACAAGGTTGAACCATCGTGAGTTAAAGCCTTTAAAAGACAACGAAACTGACTTTTCTAACCTAACACAACCATGATTAGTGAACTTAATAAAACTTAAAAATGCGTTAATTACTAATTAGCAAATAAGTTAAGTGGAAACACTTCAACATAATTATTACTAAAACATATCGCCTTCTTGACAGTATGAGCTATGTACATTAACATTTCAGAATAAACTAAGAGCAAACTGGTTAATTACAGGGTTCTACCGTGATGTACACACACACCTCTAGGGCTAATAGTGCATCAAAATATAAGGAAAAGATCTTACAAGGGACATCAACCAAGTGTCCGGCTCAGATTTCAATGTAATTTTATTTACTGGTAGAGGACATGTATGCTTTATTTCTGATGACAGAAATTGTTGCCATGGCGCATGTTGTTTAAAGTTATTGAAAGTTGAAGAGTTGTGATGTATTTATTTACTGGGTAATGCAAAAGTCCCCTAACAACCCTTGTAAACTGTGTATGAATGATAAAATGTGAAGAACAACTATGTGGGCACACATTAGGCCTAGCTGGAAGTCATATGGTAGATGTGACCTTGACGGCAGCCAACTTGAAATCCGCCATCTTGAATCAGACTCAATTTTGAAAATGAAAACCATAGCATGTGATACCTCGTGGTAACAGCAAATTTTCCCACAAATCTAATGGTATGCTTATTTTTGATCTATAGTTAACCAGTACGAAGTTAGACTCATGTTTGCTACAAATATTGATTTTGAGATTTATTGCCAGTGCATGAATAGTGATGGGATGATCATCCACCAGTCGTTCTGAATTTTTAAGATTTGCGATGTACTTATTTATTTCAAACCACAAAACATGAAAACCCGATAGGCCTATGACACGTGCACAAACAAAGACGAAATTGTAACTATTCTCGTTAGAAAAAAAAAACACAAAAAATGACCTGGGTGACCGTCCAAACGAGGAAGAGAACACTTATATAGTATGTTTTTTTGTTACTATTGTTTTAACTAAAACCCGGAGGCATTTGCTTCAAAACGGTTACCGTGCGTTATTTCTATATACTTCGGCAAGCGACTAATAGGGTGTACAAGTAACGTTATGTTATCTCGTACACTTGCAGTACCTACACACAATAAATGTAAGTGCTTAAATTTTCATTATTTTAAGGCATTTAAGATGCCGAAATTTTGTTGTCTCAGTCTTAGCAATTGCAATAATATGTATTGAACTCAATGAAATTAAGCTTTTACTCCTTAATGTATACTCTCAAATTTAAGTACAACTAAAAAGACAACAACTCTAAAGCATTAAACCTATATTTCAAAAAAAGTTCCACATTAATAGTTTAAACTTTTTTATACATTAAGCACATAGAAAAGTAATATCAATTTGACGTGATACTTATCGTTTTTGAAGTGTTCATTCTTCCTTTAGTTTTAAGCAAAATCTGATTGTTGCCGAGAAACGTGATTAAGTGAAAAGGTTAGGCCAACCGAAGATTGTTGTATTATGAAACACATTATTCCAAAACTGTAATTGATTTCTTTGATATGGAACATTCGATTTGCACAACCATAACTAAATATCACAAACTGAATAATTTGCACATTTATTTAAAGTGTGTTAGGATCACTAGTTTTATCAAAGTAAATACATAAAGCGAAAACAATCCGTTCGTCTTTACACAACTTTTACCTTAGTAACTACTTGGGGAAACGTAATGTACTAAGCTCTCTTACTAGTGAATATGTTCTTTACTTATTTCATGTTATTTCTTATTCAACGTGAAGTTTGTTGTTTAGTGATATTTTGTATTACGAAATGCATCATTTTCAAGCACATCTTTGCACAAAACATCTACAACTTGGATCTGTTATCTGAAACAGCTGGAAATAAAAAAAATATGTTATTTGTTCCATCCTAACTGACAATGATTATTTAATGCTCTCGATGATAAAGTTGTCAAGAACATTATTTTCTCCAATTTTCTCGAATGTGCTGTCCATTGGAGGTTTAGTTTGTTTAAGCTTAAGCACTATCTATTACAACTTAGAAATTGAAGTGTAACAACCTACATCATAAGGTCATCTTGTTTGCACCCATGGCAGACAGTGAGTGTTAGAGATTCTTTGTATCCACCGACTGTAAATCGGTTAGTACAGTGTTTATTTAAATTCGATATCGTATTGAATTTTCCATGTTTTTTCTCAACACATCAGGAGATGGTACATCCAACGTAGGCCCTGGACAACTCCTATCCACATGCTTTCCTCTACCCTATCCCGGTCTGATTCATAGATGCCTAAAGCCCATATGTAAATTGAAACAGCTTATTGCTACAAAGTACAAGAGCTCTTATTTTGAGCCAGGGCACCAAGAAAGTGTATACTACCTAAAATGGTCGACGTGAGATGTGAAAAATAGTGTTCCATTTGCCATACATGCAAGAAAGCATGGTAGAAAAAAAAACTTCGAATCAGGCGACAAATACCATGTACAGGACCAAAACCATAGATGTCCTCTACAGAGATCGATGTTTGTAGAATTGAATTGTAGCAATACCAGAACGGCACTACACATCCCAAAAGGCGATCTGCAAGACAGAGCATTTAATCTCTTCACAGCGTTTGAAAATTTGGGTAAGCTGGTAGAATAACTCCCTTTAGTGAAGAAAGATCAGGTAGAAAGTGGTTCAAGAAGTTCCTTAGAAGATATCCAGCGATTTCTGGAAGAACTAAAATCCTTGCTACCGCACGGAATAATGTCACAGAAACTCTGACGAGTTCACGGCTTGAAGGAATTAAGGAATATCTCGCCTCGAGAGCTCTCCGCCATGTCACAGATAACCCTAGAAGGTATTAATGATGCTGAGTCATGTTTTTTCCTCATGCCAATTGCTAGCATAGTTTTAGAAAAAAGTTACGGTAATCCAATATTATTTCAAAGACTATAAAGATGTGAAAATATCTAACCGTAGTTAGGGCTTCAAATGACTTTAGAGATCTTGCACCACCAGTGTTGATATAAGTCTTACAACCAGGAAAGAAAATTATTCAGAAATAACTGATCGTATTCCTAACAGTTCATGCATTGACCGCTGCAATTATGGTGGGATGTGTGCAGCAACAATTTATTAGTACATGAAGCAAGTATTTTTGCGTGCATGAAAAGAATTGCTATTTAACTTCCTTTCGTTTCTTTCAAGGACAAACACGTGTCAGATTGATGGTTACAATTGTTTCAGCTCCGTTCTTCCAATGGAATTGAATTATTTCTTTTGTATCCAACCTCCATGTACATCCTGCGATCAATGTATATTTCTGAGTTTAGACCTTGAAAGTAATTTTGGAAGTACGAAGTGAGACAGTGGGAGGGCAATCCTCATCACTAGTAACATTCTTCTCAATTCTCATCACTAGTAGAATTAAAAGAAATTATCTGCGTTCTTGTTCCCTAAGAGATTCATAAGTTAGTAACCCGCAATATTGTGATGTAATATAATAGCTTTGTTTTAGGCACACAATCGTCCGATATAGCTTAACGGTAGTATCCAAACTCTATCCCACTTCTTATAATAATAAATCTTATTAATATTAAAGAGTGTTTAACTACTAAATACGGGTATTAGGATATTCCTATTAATATTTATTTGTAGCTTCTCACAATGCCAAGCCTAAAAAGCTTATCTTCATTTTTCTTAGCAGCATGTACAGGTACACAACACATTTGTAGAAATCTAATGGTTGGACATTTTGTAACCTAAGGTAACTTAGCATGGCGCTAATTATTCATCAAGTTTGTGCTGATAAGTATTGATCGCAGTATCAGGGTAATTACAGCTCAGTTCAACACGGGTCTTTCACAGACAGCAAAGAGAGATGAAGCAACCGTACTCAAGAAATTGAACAATTTTAAAGAGACTGATTCTGTGCTCGAGAAAAGATGCAGTGAACGACCAAAAGCTGCAACCAATAATAACACGGTAAGAGCATATGTGGTAACCATTGTGAAGAACCATGCACGGATTCCATTGTGTAAACTACGATTACAGGCTAGCTGTTAATCAGAGCTCCGTTTAACAGATGCTGTATGAAAACAGGTGTCATCGCATAGCTGGCAACGCAACAACACCAAAGAGAGCGTGATCCAGACAGGCGGTTACAGTTTACACAATGGACTCAGCAGCTATCCAACGATAATGCAATGTTCCCTTTGTGTCAGTTGGTTAAGCGTCAGGTATTTATCTATGTCTATGGTGAGGAAATAAAACAGAACCATCGTTATGGGTCTGATGCCAACTCGTCACCGACAAATGAGAAGACAGCATATAGAGGAGAAAGGTTATAGTGTGGTGCGGGAAATATGGCACATCCATCGCAACTTGACTGACGAAATACGTATACGTAAAGCGTCGATTAAAACTCCCATCTTTGATTTAGGTTGAGATTTTGAAAAAGGCAAAGGATCACGTGACATCGTTTTAAGTAGGTTGTTTCGAGAAATTCAAGTGGTAAGTCTTTTAGAACTACATTTATATGTGTAGGAGATAGAGACTCTCAAATTTCATATTTGCCCCCCTGTAATGAGTGAACAATGTGGCGGTCATTTTGTCGCATACACAAACAGGTAGTTGAACTAAATATTTACACCTTGAGATAACTGGAGGCACGAGTTAATCAAAGTGTCGTAGAAAAAATAATTATACATAAAATACCCATCCTCTCCATTACGTTTTCGCCACCTAGTGTCAGTCCAGGCAAACTAGGAATAAATATTGTGGCGACATCAGCGCATTGCAATGACTTTGTTATGTGTGCGGGTCTAAAAGAGCGATTTTTTTTAATTTAAATTTTTAGAGGTAGACGCACTAGGTACATGACTACAAAAGTGGCCAATTTGCGGCAAAGGGCCTTAGGGTTAACAGCTACATGGACAAACAGCAAATTGAAATACGTTTTACAGGATCTTATTAACCGATAACTAAATAGTTAAAATAAAATTGGTAACAAGAAAAAGGAAAACAAAACTGATTAAAGAACGGTAATTTCATTATTACTAAGCTAATTGATTTTATTTAAGCAAAGGACAGAGCGATCTGGCAGCTTTGTTTACTTTAATTGTAACTTTAATTGAGAAGTTTTCTGAAACAATAAAACATAACAAGTCAAAATAACAACATACAACTTTTAGTTTCCCAACTTAAGTAAGGCTCTCGTTCCCGTAATTAAATTTCTAAAATAAATCAATATTCAACAAAAGTAAAAATGAGCAAACCAGATACCGCTACAATATGCTCATTGGCTGTAGAATGAACCAAGTATGCTGCTGCATCGCATGCATTTTACTACTCTAAACAAGCTAAACTTTCGTCTGTCAGTCCCTTTATTTTCTTCTAGTATCTTTGCTATCATTTTATCCTTTATTCTTAATGCATGACTTAGTGCTCGTGCATTTACTTCACTTGAGAATTATATTCTATAGTTTCTACAAATTAGTACGACCCGAGACAAATTCGTTCGTAACTATTTATATAATTCCTTTCATTCACTTTATTAACCTTGCTTCTTTGCGCGGGCTTCAGCTGCATCCCAGTCCTTTGTTTCCTGTTGCTATAGAATGCATTACATCAATAAAAGAGTGTGGCCTACAGTACCTTTATTTGAGGTAGCATTCTCACGTTGGAGTCTGTGTTTTCGCTTCAACATGTAAATATCAGCGTAGTATTTGCTCATAAACTGTGTTGGGCTACACATGTAGCCGCGCGCACTCGGTACTTTTTTCATTTAAAAACCCGTCATGACAATGAAACGAAACGAATACCCACGCCAAGATCATCTACTGAACCTGCTATTAAGTCTGCAACTGGTAAGTGTGACAATCAACAACATATTAAGTGGTTAGAGGAGGTTTGTGATGATGACAATCTTGATGATGGTGAAACTGATTTGGTTTCTGAAGAGGTTTAGATTTGTAATATAGAGGACGTAGTTGTCAGACTGAAGAACTTGAGTGATACTTTCAATCTGCAATCTCCCTGGGCCAAAAGTAGTGTTGCTAATGACAGGTTTTATTTGCGGAATATCAATTATAAATAAGAAAAAAGATAATCCACTTCAAAATGTTCATTCTTATTTTCAGACTGACAACAAAACATAGTTGCACGTCTTGCAATTAAGATCAAAAACACTGAACTGCTGAACAAGACTATATTATACGTAAAAAAATAAAATACACGTAACGTTTCAACCTTCTAGCAAAGATACTCATCAGACATACACTCTTTGTGTGTAGAAGAGTGTATACACGAAGAGTGTATGTCTGATCAGGATCTTTGCTAGAAGGTCGAAGCGTTACGTGTAATTTATTTTTTACGAATAATATAGTCTTGTTCAGCAGTTCAGTGTTTTTTTAGCTTCAGAATATGATCACGCACTATAAGTCTTAAATCAAATGAATACAAAGAGAAAATAATGTGCAAACAACAGCATTGGAGCTCATAAAACCTTAAACTTGCCAGACGTTCTATCCTAAAAAAACATTCCAGTTACGTTAAAAACACGAGCCACAGGACTCCTCGGAATCGAAGAGGAAATACTTACGAATTCATAAGAAGATAACAAAGTCTTTTATAGTTGGCAGAGTTAGAGAAAAGGTAATAGGAAATAGTTGTGTGCGTTGAGAGGATAATATCCCCTCATCATTCAGCCCTGGTGTGCAAAGAATGCATTTATTCCCCATAAATCTACGCAACACTTTTTATTCTCAATGATGAGTAGAGAAATCCTAACAATAATAACAATTAGTGCCCTCTGTGAGAGAAATCAGGACACAAATATACAAAAATCTAACTAAAACACGATACACTGCAAATGAATTATATTGTTTCCTCATTATCATTTGAGCCATATAACATTTATAAGTAATAGATACATTGTAGAGAGTTAATTATAAACAGTATCTGAAATAAAAAAATGATTTAATAGCTAGTTTCCAAAAATACAGTCTTGATCTTTGAGTACCTGGATTCTTTATCTATGCATAATGTATATTGTTAGTTTATCTGAAGACCCACATACATGTAACTGCAAAGTTGAAGAGAAATATAAGTAAACTAGTTCAAAAACTATTGAATATTTAAAAATATTTTTTTTAAATCTCGCAAATCATTCACCGTAGTGGGAGAGAAAGAAAAATTGGGCTACACTGGTATCCCGCGCGAGTATTCATGTAACAAAATATTGCGCTAGTACCACAAGCTTAAACGATTTCAACTATTTTCGTGGCCGTTATAAATATGTATATAGGACACCAAAGCCCCTGATTTATTTGAGGGAACGAAGGCATTTATTGGAAAACAGAATATTCATACTGTCCTCGGAGATGGAATCAAACTGAGTTCGAGATAAAAGGGAGATACAAAACCCTCGTTGCATTTACGTGTTTTAGCGGGAAAAGTTGCTGCGTTGACCTCAGAACCTCCCCTCATATCTGTGGTATTTTCCCACAAAGAACCTCGTCATGAGTATCTATTAAATGAAGGTTGGTTGTGGAGACATTTTGTGTTCAGTTGAGCGCAGGAAAATTTGCAACGCATACATTTATTGACTTATCCATCTCGTTCAACTGAAAGAAGCTAAGGTGTCCTCCGTTCTATTGCATAGTCAAATAATATGTAGCTTGTTGACGTTACTCCTGCTAAAGGACATCTGCTGGAGCGACAACTGTACATAGGAGAATGAACATGAAAAGCCTTCTTCACTGTAATCCATTTAAGTTCAATGACTAAGGACCTTAGACTCCTTTTCGTATGAGAATCTGTTAGCACAAGCGTCTCTACCTGATCTACGAATCCCAACTGAGGAATCTTGGCTCCAAGCACGCGTCACTGAATTTTATCGCCTATTCATAAGTTCATATGGGCCACGCAAATGAATGATGAATCAACGTAAACTCATATAGTGGATTCACGATATAGTAAATTATAATATGCGATAATTATTTAAAACAGATCTTTCAGGTACTAACCATTCAGCGTAATAAAAGACGTTTATTTTTAAATTCGTTAGATAATTCGACTAAGATTTGAAATTAAAGAAATTATATAGTTTTAAGTGCAAATCTTGTGAAATACAGGATATTCCTACAATTGTCTCCAGTACTGATCGGCAAACTCTTTAGCTCACGGCACATTGTTTCACAGAGAATTATATTACGCCGTCTGTCTAATAGGTGGCACAACTGCATTAGGCACACTATGAGTATCAAAGGCGATTAAATGAATAACAGTTGAAGAACTTTGATGGCCAATAAATTTATTATAGAGAGACAGACTACTTTCTTATTTTAACCATTTTAATTTTAATTATTTAAAATATACTTGACGCCTTGAATTAATAAATCACATTCATAAATATGATCAATTCCCGCTGTACATTCTTCTTCTTAAACATTTCTGTGTAAAAAAGATATTTTCGTTGTAAGTGAATTCTGAAATACATTTATGTACATTTTGAGAACCCGCGTTTATAATCAGGAGCTGAAATTAGTGTCTAGATGGCAGTATACGCTACAATGTAATTATGGCTTGATTAAGCTAGTCATAGTATTTCGAAATTCAGTTTATTTAATAATTCAAGAGCATTTCGAAAATGCTTTCTTAATTGAAGGAATTTCCATTCTTTACATATTGTTATATAATTATCTGTATTTTAGGAACTTTTCACGTCAATTCTAGTCATTTTTATAGAATAAAATATTGGTGTTGTAAGCCATTGCTCTTACGTAATTGAATAATGTCTTTTGGTCTTTCTAATACAAACATGTTTCAGAGTACCGATTTTGAAATTTCTTTGATTCTACACAAAATAATTAATTGACATTTAACAGATTCTAACTCATTGATGATGGGAAAGGTATTCTTTTGTCGCATAGCGTGCAATCTACGCTTGTCCTCCTTATTTTTAAAATAACGTTTCAAATGTGATGGAAAGTAAATGCTACATTTTTTACATTGTATGTGTGGTATCTAAATATCACCTCACAGCATCACATTTCGAATACAAGGTATCCTTCTTCGAACACTTTTCAGGGAAGGCCATAAAAGGGAGAACGTTGTCTATTAAAGGATAGCTTTCGAGAAAGTCCTGGTTCATTGAGAAGGGCTTCAAAAATGATATGCAATAGCATAAATTTTAGCTGTTGAAGGTCTTGTAGTTCCACTGATAGGTGAACTTACAATGACAAAACACTAAAGATTGTGATCTCCAAAACAGGTCAAATTGCCTGGAAATTAGTTTTTGTATCGAAGGAGAAATATTTTATTCCAGAACGTTCAGTTCATTGCTTAATTTTTACTCCGTAATTTTGCAGGCAAGTTTAAGAAAAGATGACGTAGGAGTCGTATCATAAATGTGAACACAAGCTTTATTTCTAAAGTAATCGACAATAAATCTCTCTTCTTCCTACGTATAGTGACCAGAAAAACGCAGATATCTTGAATTGAGCACTTTATAAAATTCGTGAAAACTAAGATAAAGTGATTGAAAAAAATGTTACAAGGATCCAGAACAGATTTACGTCAACTCGTTTCACGGTGTCACCGCAGATGAGACTATAATTTTAAATTTTTATCAGTGTAATGCATCAAGAACGGAAAAAAAATACCGCCGATGAATGACCTTGCCTTTACCCTACCCTCCCTATTTTCCAGACTTGACTCCTACCGATTACCATCTGTTTCGCGCTGTGGACAGCTATTTCCCTCCAAAAATCTTGGAAGATGTGAAGACTCTGAAGAATGCCGTACAACAGTTCTCCTACTCGAGATTTAGCAAGAAACCATATATTGAGTTCACTTTTGAGTTGTTCTCTCTACCATGTGCACACCAGAAAGGGTTAGAACTCTTGCACGTACTCATTATTATTCAGAGTTTGAGCTTGAACGGGAAATAAAAGGTAAAAGAAGGAAGTGAAACAATTGTTTATGAGACTATATTCATTAGAAATGCTTTATTCCTATTGGTGCCTACACCCGGATAGTGTAGAGAAAAATGAAATTTCTTTATACATTTTGTTCATTTCCACTATCATGGACCAGACGGCACGTAATTCAGATTTTCTTGTTAGTATTTCCTAATCTCAAACATTACAACTTAAACATTTGTAAATTATTAAAAGGAATGCGGTTTGTAGGTGTTCAAAGCATTCTGAAACATGATTTCATACCTTGTCTCAGGAGTAACAGTTTTCTATACGCGATGAGCTCTATGCATATTTATAGATGGCAGCGTTGCTTACAGTTCAATCATTGTTGGTTTCTCTCCTAGCCTTACTCTACCCATCTTATGTACCAAATATAACAAAATTACTTTTTTTAGCTTCCATGGAGAGACATTTCTTTGGTTAGAAAGGAACAGTACTATAGAGCAGAGACGTTATTATTTTGGAAGCTCGCGAATCATTTTGCAATTGTAAACAATTACAATTTTTAATTCGAGGTTGATATCTTCATAACTTTACCTAGCCTAACTTTAGATGGTAGTCATACGTACGAGGAGCATGCGCAGAACACGCACGAGCGAGACCAGTACGTGTACGTCTAAATTGGGATTGACGGCTTCTTTACACTGTCGAAGGTCGGGTTAGTCTGAGCTATCACTGTAGTTATTGCATAGTGACTTATCATTTCTGTCATCATCATATCCAACATTAGAGTGACAGGACAATTCATCGTGAAACTCTGCATATATCTGACAATAATACCCTAGGGTCTCACGTCCTCATCTCAGTTATCACGACAGATAAAAGACATATGAAACATCGACTACCGCCAGTTGTTCCAGGACCTGCACCATACTCTAAATTCGGAACCATTTATGATCATTCCAAATGCACAGCAGAAAAGAGACATCGCACTCAATCACGATCACCAGTCAAAAGAAACGGAGAAGACACAGAATTAGAATCAATGTTATTGGCTATCGATTACAAAGAAAACATACACTATCAGTGAATCAACCTCAGAAACCGAAAACAGAATCGACATAAACACCCATGAACAATTCCCGAAACTAACTCCATAATATTCATTCCTAGCGACAAATTTCGATGAAAACTTTCGAAATTCGGAAATTCTCTTCCAGCAACTCATCAAGTATTTTGTTTTTAGAAACGACTTCAGTAGGATTATACCAATTAGAAACAGCATGATAATACAGCCAACAGACCAGGATATAGCGACAAAATTACGAAATAGTCACAGTTTCGAAATCTTCGGAAATACATGTTAACAAAACTGAAAAAAGAAACCAATCAGACAGCAACCTCTTCCACGTAAATCCTCAACATTTTCTGTTGTTATCCGCGGAACTGAATCCACACTCACGGACGAAGCCGAAGTAGAATTGAGGAATTAAGGACACTCCATCATCAGATGAATACGCATAAAAACAGGATCGGAGGAGAAACATACATGATCCACGTACTGACAAACAACCAAGATACCATAGGCTATCTACTTTCAACTGGCGCATATATATACATAATAAGATACCGTGTCGAGCCGTCATCATCTTTGCTGTTACAATACGAAAAGTGTCAATAGTAGAACGATCATCTGACAGCAAAATTAAAAAAGGAACACTAAATGAGGATACTGCTCTGGATCTGATCCTGCAAGATCATGCACAAATCTCCAGTAACAACCCAAATGTCACACCTGTAACGGTGCACATCCAACATTGAGTTACAAATGTAAAGCACGACTGGCGGCAGCACCTAATAAACCAGAATTAAGTTTACTACTCAGAACAACAGAAACCAGTCAACAGCCACAATCAACTCCGTCTATCAGCCAATCACTGTAGATCTAGTGTTCAAATTTATCGCCGTCACTCTTCAAAACCTACAATGTATTTCACATAGATTACACAAATAATCAAAGAACGAAAGTGGCCTAAGTCGGCCAGAAGTCCAGCCTCGTGGCCCTGGAGGCCCATGGCAAATTTACATGGTAGTGAGTTAGTCAGAGACAACACTTTTTACAACAAATTTTGTACGCCGCAAGGTCAACTCTAAATGGGTGTGGGTTTTGATAAAATACAACTTATTCTGGACCATACAACTATTGCCACGCTACTGCATATGAAATAAAAGTCCATAACACCACCTACCAAACCCATAATAATCATGGCAATTATATTTCTATTTCTAAGCATACGCTCACTTCCGCCACATAAAATACCTTTTGAAAAACTACTTCTAGAAAAACACATTCACGCCTTTATTCTTAATGAAACTCACTTTAAAGCAAATATGCCCTGCAAAATTCCTTGCTTCAACTTGCTTCGCCATGATAATCTTATCTCAGCACAAACAGCAAACGGAGGCACAGCAATAAGCATCCTACTAAACATCGCACATCACCAATATACCGCAACTCTCCAAAACATCCCCGATCATCTGATCACCACCCTCTAGTTTCAACATATATACATCACATTAGTAACACCCGACATAATTTCATAGTGTATATTTCCAACATGTTCACCAACTACATAATTATGGCTAATGTCAATATTCACAGATGGTCAGACAGAGAAAAAACAGTATTTCACGACTTCATTGAATATCAAACAACGGGTGCAATCAATAACATACCAAAGCCGACAAGACGAATGTCAAACACCACTCCTGACTTTGTTATCACCTCCACATATCTATTAAAAAGATCCACAATAGCAGTTTTAGATTTCATTGGTATTGATCACGGCCGAATCAAGTTAACACTTCAAAAGCCGCACCACCAAAAGCTTCATTTCAACGTACCTCCACATAAAATTATCAGATTTGACAAAGCCAACTGGACTGAATACCGCAATTATATAGAACAGAATATTCAGCACATGGAACCCCGACATCGGAAGCAGAACTTTATAATTCGTTAGACAACATCACATCTACCATAAAACAAACATCAAAAACCTACATATCTACCATCACAATATATCATCATAAGCCCAACCTCAATACCGGGACGGGCGTAAGCGATAGTGCTGTTACCGCCCATACAATTAATTTTATCTTATTTTATCTACCAACATCAATATCTAACATTAATCAATCGCTCCCGACAATATGGTCTAGACTACCAAATAACAAGTAACCAAGAATCACTTATACTGCACCGGCAATTTAAGAGGACAGTAGACAACTACATAAAAGTTTACAAGCTGCTGCAATGGGTCCGCACACGTAACAAACTCGCTGACACCTCACATCCCACGAAGTACTGGAAGAAATAGAACCAACACAGAGGAAAAAGTATTTGCATACCCATTACACCAAAATAATCAGACACTACATACACATAAAGAAAAAGCAGACGCTTTCGCGACATACCTCAAAGATATATTCATCCCATATACACCCATCAATCCTTTTCAAACACATCCTGCCGATAGAATAAACTTCAGCTCTCCAAATCTACAGCCAAATACCACCCACCTACTCCCTAAAAACCCACTTATCGCACCAATCACCCAAACCCAATTCATTCAAACCATCGCATACAAACGCATTACAGCCCCCGGCCACGATACCATAGCATACCGTAACCTAAAACAAGCTCCTCTCAATCTCATTAACCTCTTAGCCTCTACACTTTCATTCTCCGTACAGGCTTCTTAACTCTTACTTGGAAAACAAAACTAACTCATGTTTTAATGCCCCCAAAATCACCTAATATTGTATCATCTTACAGACCCAACCAACAGACATCTACCCTCAGTAAAACCCTAGAGAAAATACTCATAAGGGTCTTCACACTCAACTTGAACAACACAACATGCTTCCTGCACACCAAGCCGGATCTCGCCCACATTTCAGCTTTTACTATCAACTCCTACGCCTAATAAACATCATCTGTAACCAGTAAAGCACAAAGAACACTTCATGCTTGCTCCTATTTGACTTAGTAAAAGCATTTCACAAAGTTTGGCACCAAGTCCTTGTTTTCAAACTACGCTCCTTTCTACTTCATCTCACATACATTGGATTTATTCTTCACTTTCTAAACAATCGTATCACATACATCGCCATAATCGCGAGCACCTCTCATCCTATATTACTGCACTGTTGAGTCATTGCACTTTCTCCTCTCCTGTACCTCCTCTTTGTGGCTGATTTACCTCTTCTCTCACAGACATAAAGACATTCCAATTAACCGACGACAGAGTGCTTTTCTAGCCATTGGAAAAATATTTAAACCACAAATCAAACTCTCACTGAAGCCATCCACACATTTACTTCATGGTGCGATAAGTTGGGACTGACAATAAATCCAAGTAAAACTCAAACCATAGTCTTCATACCCTCAAACCATCGTTGTCGACTCCATCGAAATCACTCATTACTTGATTAAGAAATAAAATCAAATAAAGATTTATCAACCCAATAAAGCAACCATTATCCTCGCAACTCACATTTCCTTTCAGTCTCTCTTCCCAGACAAGGGGAAGGGGGGATAGCCTCGGCTACTACTAAAAATAGTTGTCTTAAGAACATAATAAAATCAATTTATTAAACATATTTTTCGTGGGAAATACTGAGCGATAGTCTTGGTGCTTACTTCAGTCCAGAAATAAATGAGTTTTCTGTAGTTATATGGAGATCTTTAGTATGTTCCTGTCTGTTATTCGTTGTATTAAAATTAATGTTATGTTCTAACCGGAATATTGATATTAATAACAATTTTTATAACATATACTTTCAATATTCCTTGCAAATCATTTACTTCATAACTTCAGAACCTGTTAAAGAGAATATTATTTGTGCTCACATTATTGACATTGCTGAAGACGGCAGGCATGATCTGCTTCAATACATTTGTATCCAATATATTTATCAATAATATGTATCATTTTACGAGTTTGATTTACAACTTTATAATATAATAGTAGATACACATCTACTTTTATATTGTAACGAACATTCTATAAACATGGATTATTTATTTGGTACTGCAAGGTCCAGAAAATTCTAAGAAGTTCTTTCACACTTGTGCTTTGTGCTTTAAACTAATTTAGAAAAAAATATTATGGCTATCAGGACAATTAGTGAATATTAATATACTGGAATCCTGTTTATCCTTATCCCGTTAATCCAAAATTCATTGTATCTGGATATTAAAGCACATACCAGGTGCGTAAATATGTTCGGAAACGAAAATGTTTGGAAACCAAAATGACGGTCGATTGGTAAAACAATTTCAAAGGCTTTTTCTAAGTTTCTTTGTTTTACAATAAAGCCCTTAGTTGAGAGAAATTACTTAGAACTCAATCTTACTTCCAACCCGTCACTACATTACTTACCTTGGCCTAAGAAAAGGACATTATATCATAATCGTCCTCCAAAATTGGGGACTTCAGGGCCCAAAGAAGCGCGTCTCAAAAATACAGGTTTATAACGTAGTTGATATAAGCGATATCAAATGATTTTTTCCCGTGATTGAATATGCATACTTTTTTGTCAGAAAACGAATTTACGGATTACGGAATTGCAGCAAAAATCAAACTTGCAATCGTAATTTTCAATTAACAACGTATAGCTATATAAATATCAGGAGGAAACAATTATTCCTTGAAAAGTCATTTTGACTTTAAAGGCCATTTTCTGTCCTTAAAAAATGAATGCAAGTATGCAAAAGTGACAGATACTCAACAGATTTGAGCAAGGTAGCTTATTTCATAACGGGTTCGTACGGTGAAATTGTCTAATGTTATTGAATAAATGGTAAGTACTCAGATAGGATGGGTTCAAGGTACCACGATCTTAGGGTAAATAGGTACACCACACTAGTAGTGATGAATAATCTACTCATGTAACCACCAAAAAGAACCACATCAATCTTGAAGAAAGGAATGAATAATTAAAACTAGAAAACTTCCTAGAACTATGTGAACTGATACTTCTAAATGATTGTATCTTAAACACCTGGACTATTGATGAAAAGAACTTATTTATTATGACTAAAAATTATACACAAAATAAACAATTATCCAAAATAATTAATAACAATCGCAGACGTATGTTGCTTTTTCAGTAGAGAAGTTTATGTCCACTATAGAAATATCAAACCACAATAATATCTATAAAAAGTATTGTTAAAAATGTCTTTGGTTGAATATTATTGATAAATATATAAAAGACTTACGGTATTTCCAACAAATATCAGTTTATTATTAATTATCCGTAAGCTTCAAACACTAGAGTTACCAATTCTGAGGACACTTACTCAAAAAAAGGCAAAAATAATCTTAAATGCGTAGAGAACACCTTTTCAAATGACAGAGTCAAGTAATCTTTAGCTATTTTACACTAAAGGTGTATTATCAGACCAACTGTTCGCAATAAAACACGTATTTATTCTTTACTTAACAAAATGTTACGTTAAAATACTTTATGACTTAGTAACAGTATAAATCATATGTATTGCTTTCAATACAAGGTGAAAAAATAAACTTTTTAGAAATTTCTAGGTGTTTATACTTATAAATATACGAGTAACACCTTAGAACAGTGTAATATAATGTCTTCTATTGATACATATTTAGAACAATTCCAAACCTCACGATACGAGCTTGTAATAACTTGAAAATATGATTCTTCACAATATTACCAAAAAAGGTACCCCTATACTACTTATGAGTTACGACCATAAGAGTACTTTACACATCAATATGGTAATAAACAATTTATTCATACACCAATACACTCTAACTAAACCAATATATAATACTAAATTACACGTACCTTATGATGACTCTCCAACACCTATCAAACTGGATCAAAACAAATCAACACTTAATGAATTTTAATCAAGAAAATCCTATCCGATTCTGAATATCAAAATAACGAAATTAAGATAGCAACAAAATCTACTATCAAAATGTTCATGGAAGGAAATTAATATCCTACGGGTACAGGTATAAAAAATAAGGTTTATAATATTAGTCACAAAATTCGTAGTCCTTTCTACTAGTTCAATCACAGGGATGACACAAAAATCTTCTTCGGAGGTATGTCCGCTTCTTTATTACGCTCCTCTCCTGACTGATCCTGGATCCCCTTCCAAACTTTAGGCAAGCAACAATCTTCCATTCCACATGTTAGAGGGTAAGTATCCAATACACTTCTTCGATTGAAGGATAAGTATATATTGTTTTTCCCGCGCCACTACACCGGGTTATAATTCTGTACAAAGCTGGAGTCGATATTATCCGACGCAACTGGATTCCAAAATATGACGTAACTGGAACTTCAGTACTAAACCAATACTATCTTCAAAAATAAACACTGTGACATTTATCACGAAGATGAGAAGTTCATAGAAATTGATGATTTTTCAGTTCTTCACCAATATTTAAAACACAATCGTTTTCTTTGCAGCGCATAAAGAAAATCGTAAAATTTATCAACGAAACCACCTTAGCATGACACTGCTTGTTTTACGTTTCATTCATAGATAACAACCTTTCTTTATTGATGCTAATTTGCGTCTTTCGATATCCCGTATAAAATTCCTTGAAATACTTTTACTCTGTTGACATTAATCACACCAGTGCTGTTTTTAGTAAATTATGTCTCGAATTAGTAACACTGTAAATCATGTGATATCGTCTCTGCTTGATGACGTAACACCACTACACACTAGTGTTTGTCTACATTTTTTCTCCCAGAAAAAATGAAGAAAAATGAAAAAGAACAGTCTAATCGCCTCGCAACAATCACTCTCGCTCTGCGTAATTGTTGTTGTTAGGAAGCATGAACCTACTGCCAGCTTATATACACTACGATTAGACAACAAAAACTGGGATAACGTTCTTTGCAAAACGAATGCAGTTATTTATAGTGTAAATATTTCTTTCAAATTATTAATAGGCATGAAGACAAATCTTCTGGCGTTGTGCGTACAGTTTACAAGTATGATATTTTCGTCCATAAGAGGCTATGTGAAATTAAGATATCAAAAGTGGTACTCACCCGGACTGTCCATGGTATATTTCACTCGCACGTTGGACTAATATAGAAATTCTCTTTCTCACCAAATTTAGTAAATCTGGAATCTCCTTCCCGGTATCCAGGTTTAAGGCAAGGTTATCCACAATGTCCAATGCAGGAACCACGACCACTATATCCAGCTCAGCAAATACTTCTTAACTTGCTATTTTCACTCAGCACTCACACTAATATAAAGGATGGACGAATATATGTCCCAACCCCGACAATGGGATGAAACTTTCATAATTTAATCACCACTTATAATATACAGCGCACATTGAAGTATCGTGTGCGTCCCTCCGCCACAACATCTTGTTACGTTCTAACTATCCATCCGAAAAAATGTAGCCAACCTCATAACTGAAAGTTGCCTAACCAAGTACTAATTCAGATGACAGATTTTATTTTACTGATCCATCACATTTGGCGCCCAACAAAAAGCCGAACTCTGGAACTTCACTGTAACAATGAAATTTCTATTTACTTCAATTGAAATCTTTCAACCATCTGTAGCCATTTCTCTTTCGTTTCCTTGGTGGGGTTCCATAGTTTGCAGTTTTGCGTAGATTGTTTACCTACTATCTTACCATTGTTCAGATCACGTAGCACAACAACTTTAGGGCTCAGCTTCTGAATGCAAACGTATGGACCAACAAATAAATTATACATTTTTTTGATGTGATTTGAACTAGCTTCGCTTAGCATGCTATTTTTCATGAATACTAGATCGCTCACTTCAATTTCTTTACGTGGAAACGACGCATCATTTATCTTTTTGTTGCGACGTTTTATGATTTTGTCCTTCCTGTCACTGACCATGACTAATTTATTAGTCCAGTCTTGAGCGTTCTCTTTAACGACGTTGGTGATCCCTAATGTCTCCCACACCGGTTTAATGTTGTCTTCATTCAAGAGTACTTGTACTAGAGCTAATCCGACTGTTTGATAAATTGTATAATTCAGGAGGATCGTAATATCAATCAAGCATTGATTCCATGAACGATGATTTTCACCGCAAGAAATTCTCCATAAACGATTCAGTTCCCGATGAATTCTTTCAACAGGATTGATTTGCGGATGATAAGGGGTAGTCTTGTATAGTTGTATACTTTTGGATTTGATGAACGATGTAAATTTGTTGGATACAAAACAAGGTCCATTGTCAGTGATGATAGATCTGGGAACACCCAGATGTAGGAAATAAGTTTCCAAGCACTTGACGATTGTAGACGCAGTGGCATTCCTAACGGGGTAAGTGACCAAGTATTGCGAAAATACGTCCATACATGTAATAACATACATATTTCTCTCCTTAGACATAGGTAACTTTCAAACGACATCTACTGAAAGGATGTCACGATTAGTCTTCGCTTCTACAGTCATAAGGTTATCAACTAGAGGCCGATTGTTGGCTTTACTCCTAGCACACACCACACAATCACGAACATAGTTCAGTACGTCTGACCTCATACTCTCCCAATAGAAAAATTTCGATATCAGATTAAGAGTCTTTTTTCCTCCAAAATGACCTCGGGAGTCATGAATTCCTTGTAGTATCCTCTTCCGAAGGGAACTGGGGACCATAATCTTCCATTGCTCATTATGAAAATGTTTTCTCAAAAGAATTCCATTAGTAATTTTAAAGTGTTGTTTAATACCTTTCACTCCTTTCACACCTTGTTGATTTCCAATAATACCTTCCAATATCGGAAAATAATCATCCAAATTTTTATCTAACCTTTGCTCTTCCTTCCATTGATCCACTGTCAACTCAGACATTTCTTTAGGAACTAAAGAGAATGAATTTATTTCCACTAATATGGGTTTCTCTACGTTAATACGGGACAAAGCCTCTGCCATTACATTTTGCGTACCTGGAATGTAGTTAATCTCCACATCGAACTCCTGTATTTCTAAGTTCCATCTCTAGAGTCGATTGTTCCAATACTTGAAACTTTTGTAATGCATTAGAGCTTGATGATCGCTGTATACTCGTACTTTGTGTCCAACAAGCAAATTTTTCCATTTGCGGATAGCATGGATCAGAGCTAATATTTCAAGCTTAGTTATGGTGTATTTTTTTTCACATGGTTTCAGAATTTTACTATGGAACCCTACGATCAATGTTCTGTCTCCATAAACTTGGTACAAGATCGAAGCCGTGTTTGTTGTACTTGCGTCAACAAGAACACAAAAATCCAAATCCATGCGTGGATGATTTAACAGCACTTCTGTGGCTATATCCTCCTTGAGTATTATAAAATTCTCCTCACATTCCTCCGCCCACTTCCATTTCTTACCTTGTCGTATCAGTTCGAACAGCGGGGCTACTTTCTTGGCATAATTCGGAATGAATTTTGAACACCAGCCCAACATTCCTAAAACTCTTTGAAGTTCTTTCATAGTAGTAGGGCACGGTACCTCCTGTATCACTTTTACATAATCCTCACTTTTAGTAATTCCCTTTGGAGTTATATTAAAACCCAAAAAATTCACATGATCGTGTAAGAATTTACACTTCTTCAGATTGAGAGTCATACCAGATCTCTGCAATCGTTCTAAGACTTCCTCTAAATATCTTAAATGCTCATCTATAGTGTTACCTGGGATTAGAATATCATCTATATGAATCAACATGCACGGCAGTGCATGAGCCAAGTTCTTCACGTCAGAAAACGTTAGCACTGCCAGAAGCATGTTATACAGGAACAAGAATTTATGGCAAAATCGACGATTTGGGGAACCCGTAAGAAAAAATATGTTAAAGATAGGAATATGAGCTTTTGCCGTTAAGGAGATATGGTAAATATGTGCAGATGTACAAAATTTCATATTCGTATCTCAAACTATGTTCTAGTTGTGGACCCCTGAAATTGCACATTTTAGGCTAACTGACTCACTCACTCACTCACTCCCTGACTGACTGACTCACTCACTCACTCATCATATTGTTTAGGGTGTTTGGAGTAAGCTAGAAAAATGAAATTTGGTATGAAGGTAGAGGATGATAAGTAGATAAAGGAAAAATTCCGACATTTTGAAAAGGTCGCCATCTTGGATTCCAAATGGCCACCAAACCTAAAATTTCAAATACACAACCTAAACGGCTAAAGATAGAACAGTGAAATATGGTATGAAACTACATCATTGGTAGCAAATTAAGAAAACTTTTTAAAAATTTGAAAAGGTCGCCAACTTAAATTCAAAATGGCCGCCAACCCTAAACTTTTAAAGAATACACAGCCTAAACGGCTGCCGCTAGAAGAATGAAATTTAGTTTGACAGTACAACATTATTTGTAGATTATGAAAATATTACAAAATATCTCTAAAGACGCCATCTTGGATCCAAAATGGCGGGCGTCATAAATCCATTTTCCAACTGCTTGAGCCAGAGATAGGAAATTTGGCATAATGATGTATTATCAAGAGTAGTTTCGGAAAACATAACAAAGTTTTACAAAATTCACCATCTTTGATTCAAAATGGCAGCTGAAATACCATTTTTCACATCGTTCGAGATAGAGAAATGAAATTTGGTATGACAGTGTAGGATCACGAGTATGTCACGAAAATATAAGAAAACGTTAAAAATGCGTCCATCTTTTATCCAAAATGCCCGCCTAAGCCCCACTTTATAACAACTGAAGCTAGAGAAACGAAATTTGGTATGAAGGTGTACCATTACGAGTAGGTTAGAATAAATTCGGCTCGTCTCCCCTACTAGGTTACAGTTCCCAGCTGGAGCCTGATTGCAATAAAGGGGTGCGCCCCAGCGAGGCCATCTTGGAATTATGGGGGCAGCGCCCAAATGAGGCGAAGCGAGTATATACATTACACAAGTGTAAAAAGCTGCGAAATACGAGCAAAAGCACCAGGGGTGCAAACTGTCCAGTCAACTCCTTCAACCTTAAAAAGTGGTGAAATGGAATATGGATGAGCCTAGTTCCTCGTGCCAACTTCCAATACTCCTGCGTGTCCCACCAAGTTTTACTCGTCATAAACGTTAGCATTGCCAGGAGCATGTTATACAGGCAGAATGTGGACGTTTCCCCATTCGGACGCAGCGCTCTGGAGTATGAGGGGATATCTGCATCATGTGGCACAGTGCACTGCAGATTCTGGTTGTGGTAAAAAGACGCAGTTCCTCTAAATTCCTCAAGTTCGATGCACGGCCTGCCGTGGGATTCTTGGCGCAGCGACGCGAGCGAATCGAGGGGAGTATCAACACGTACGGCAGTGCATGCAGCCGAGTTCCATGTGTCACAAAAGGTCAGCATGTTATAAAGGAAGAAGAGTTTATTGCGAAATCAGCGATTTTGAGATTCTGTAAGAAAAAAAGATGTTAAAAATTGAAATATGAAATTTCGAAGTATGACGGTATATCATCACTAGTAGATTACAGAATATCTGCAAAGACATCATTTTGAATCCAAAATGGCTGACTTCATAATCCATTTTCCAGACCGTTTGAACTAGAGATACGAAATTTGGCATAAAGGTGTATTAACAAGAGTAGTTTAGGAATAATTTACATTTTTGAAAAAGTTGTTCACTTGGATCAAAATTGCCGCACAAAAACTTTTTCCACACCATTCGAGCTATAGAAACGAAATTTGGTATGAAGGTGTACCATCACAAGTAGGTAACGGCAATGTAAGAAAACTTTTTAAAAATCGCTTTCTTTAATTCAACATAGCCGCCCAAATACCATTTTCCAAACCACTGAAGCTAGAGAAACGAAATTTGGTATGAAGGTGTACCATCACGAAAATGTTCAATAAATGGATCAAACCACCGCTATGAGTGTGCAGCCCCCGAGGCAATATGGAAAAGGTCTGTACAGCATGGGGCGCTGTCCCCAGAAAGTCTGATCAGAATAAAGGGGGCATAACCCTAAAAATTTGATGTTGGGGCGCACACGCAATTCCGGGGCAGCACACCCAGTGAGGCGAACCTAGTATATATATACACGTATAAAAAGCTGTGAAATCCGAGCAAAACATCAGGTGATGTTCGAGCCTTAGGGTTGGTGGTGGTGGATTTTAGGGCCGCCAGCAGGAAGCAAATTTGCAGTATCATCACAAGTAGGTTACAATAAATATGGCAAAGCTTCCCTATGTTTCAATAAATATTTCATTCCC
>JAGDQP010020211.1:12919-33654 GCA_022664845.1 Lepisma saccharinum | reverse complement strand
GACTGAGATAATAAGAGAAACAGCCAAGGAGATAGCAGGTACCAGAAAGAAAAAAGAGAGCAAAATCTCAGAAGAAACTAAGCTCTTGATGAAGAAAAGAAGGGAAATGAAAGAAGAGGAAAATTGCATAAAGAGGATTGAGTACATAGAACTAAATAAAACCGTAAGAAAGAAAATAAGAGAGGATGTACGAAGATATAACGAAAATCTTGTTAGAAATACAATCGAGGAAAACAAGAGTCTGAAGAAAAAAAAAAAAAAAAAAAAAAAAAAAAAAAAAAAAAAAAAAAAAAACTACACAGAATTGTACTACTCCGAGGAAGAGCTAGGAAATGAAGATTCAGAAGAAATTGATGTTGATGTCCCAGAAAATATATATAATGCAAATGGAGTCACACGAAATTGTCAATTGTATATAATTATACATATTTATACTTAAAATTAAAATATAATAACGGAATGATTTAAATCATGAGGTCACAGACATTTGTTGTCATGGCGATCGCCAGAAATTTGTACTAGTTTCAATATGGTTGGTAATTTCGTGACATTGGATTTTACAGTACTACAGGATTACCAAAAGTTCTCGAATTAAAATTTTCACCACTAGGTGAATTCACAAGTATTGGCTTCATTCTGCGTGATAGTTGTAACTCCACAAGTCTTGATAATGCCGTGGTACTGCACAATGTATCACGAAATTATCAGTGTCACGAAATAAACACTAGTTACTATGACAACAGAGAGTAGGTGTCGTAGACCTTAGACAATCAATTTTCTCCCGTAAATATTTCGTAGGGTCCACTGCATTTTATTAATAATTTCGGTTCATTTATAGGAATCATTGTTTTTAAGTATTATTCAACTCTTTCATTGTTGAATTTCGATAAAATTGAAATGTAGTTTCATTATCAATAGAAAGTAGCATGAAATATGAGTAGTAATCTGAAAGTGCATACACGCTAAAACCCGGTTTTTTAAAATTGGAAAAAAAAAATCTTATCCCTGCAACGAGAAACAATTTTCTTAGAAATGATATTAACATAATGAAAATGAGTGCATTGTTTCTCGATGCACAGATAAGAACATTTTTTCCTAAATTTTTAAAAACCGTCTTTTTTCCGTGTATGCTTCCAATCCGTAATGCTGCTTTTGGTATAATATTTCCCATGTAGAAAAACAAAGTAAGAAAGTATATGAGAAAAGGGAAGTCCTCTTATATATTTGTTTGACCTAGGTCAAGGTCGATTACATTGTGTTGAATTCCAGACACGAAAGTGATGATTTTCCCCCCTCGCTATACATACACACGAGCCCACCAGCATTTGATAGAAACAGAAAAAGTACAAAGAGAAAGAGGATAGGGAGATAAAAGTTTCCACCTGAACTCTTCCGACCCTAAACACCTATTTCATCTGCGCATCTGGTCCTCTGCAGACAGGCTAAGACAAGAATTTGCCTTTGGTTCTTTCTCCTCTTCTCTTCCATCTGCCAGCTTCTTCAAGCTTCCATTCTCTCCCTCTCTCTCTCTCTCACACACACACACTCACACACGTACAAATACATGCATGTTTGAAGGTAGCCAAAAGCAAATAAATTTTCTGTCTGAAAATTTATCTCCTCTCAAAGGAGAAGAGTAAGAAAGAAAGAAAGGAAGAAAGAAAGAAAGAGAGAGAGAGAGAGAGATGTAACCAGAAGACCTCCTATTCCTAGACGTAGCGACTCTTTTTCAATTTCAACACCCATTTGTTGTTCGTGAGTTACCAATTGCAGATGATGATGACTTATGCCTATACCACGAACCATCTAACAGACATAAATTTTCCTGGTCCTTTTTAGCGAATCGTGTGTTAGCAGAGTGCGTTCCTCTCTCTCTCTCTCTCTCTCTCTCTGTGTGTGTGTGTGTGTGTGTGTGCGTACATACGTGCGTAAAGTAACCCTAGAACTTAAATAAAAAGATTACGTATCTGAATAATGCGCTGTCATTTACATTGTGAAAGCATACAAAGAATACTGTTACACATCTTCCTTTCTTCCCTAAGAGTGACAACCGGATGGAAGCACTGCACATGTTGATACACTGTAAAAAAATACAGTTTACTTCTCTTACACTTTAAAAACCATCTTTTGCGTACCTCAAATGAGAGTATTTGATCAAAACTTACATACTTTTTCATTTTCGATAACAATTTGAACGTTTTTTCTACATTTTTCATACAATATAGAATGAAGCAATAAGCGAACTTATTAGCGGAGAAGTAAAAGATATCGAGCACGGGAAGAGAACTCAGACCTTCCCGTGATATGCTATTATTTACTAAACTGAGCTACTAATAAATGCAGAAAACAAAATTCGTAACTTTTCTTCCTATATATTAAAGAAAGTTTGTTGTGAAAATGAGTGAACCCGATAGTGTGCAAAAAGTGTTGATAAAGTAGCCTTAAGATATTAAGCGTGCAAAAAGTGTTCAAAACTCAATTTCAGAAAGTTTTTATACACATGGGCGCATTTATGGGGGAGCATGGGGCATTGCCCCCACCAGTCACTTCAGAATAACTTAAAACGTTTCATTCTAAACGTTAGCCGTCCCCCGGAATAGTTTCTAACTTTATAGTAATTGCTCCCCCTTCCCCAGGGTCTCTCTTCTAAATCCACCCTTGTGTTTACATTTCCCATGCTTCTTGTACACATTACTTTCACCCGTAGAACATAAACTAAAGGTTATTTTAGAAAATTTAAAGAAAAAGGTGTAAATTGTGTGAATTAATTTTTACGGTGTATAACTGCATTAAGAATAATCTACCTTCAAATCTATTCTTTGAACTAAATACATTTTTTCGTCATATCTACAATACTGGAAACAGCCAGTTCACAACACAGTCAGTTAAAAAAAAACACAAATCAAAATAATTAACTGCGTTTTCTGGTGTACCCCAAGATTTCGTCGTTGGACCTTTAATATCCCTTCGACTCAGTAATAAATAACCTTCCTGATTGTGTCAAAGTCCGTAAACTCTTACTCTTATAAACTCGTAACCGCTGATGACGTACAAATACATGGCAACAACTGAATGACTTGTTGATTGCAAAGTACTTCAGGAAGTGATAATAATGTATTACATAGCTGGGACGATAATAAACTTTCACTAAAATAATAAATGCAAATGGAGTGGAAGAGGCGTGTGGAACAGATCATTCTTGCACAGAGTGGTTATTTCGAGCATGTGTTGTAAGGGTATACCGAGGGAGAAAACAGGCTATAATTTCTCAACGGTTCGTGACAGGACAAAACGGACAGCGACAATGGATTCTTGAGAAAAAAAACTTATAATAAAACATGCGTCGCATGCGTACTTCCTATTCAAAAAAATAAAGTAATATTCAATATGGCGGACTTCAACATAATGGCAGTGGTGGTCACTTGTGTTTTTATGCTTGCTCCACTCCCCAATCATCATCTGTGGTCAATGCGGACCTCCTGCCCAACAGCCTTTTCTGTGACAGAACTGTCACCTGACTTTTCGCTCACCCTGTATAATCATTACAGCATTCAGAAACCAATGCTGGACAATTAGTTTAGGTAAAAATTTTAAAAATGACATGATATTAATAACATGTGCGTTCAAAAGCAAAATACGGTTCTGAAATTTGTAGTTCTTATGTCCAATCGCATTCTGCAGTAATTGAAAAAGTTCAATCAAAGAAAACTCAATATTATCCAACGTTATATTATCCAAAGAAGACAATTAAATAATCCCGGTTTTCTTCGTAACTTAGTTTATAATTACATTGACGGTTTTGATCTCCATACTGTGCTATTATGCACCTACGTATACGATACAAATGGAAAACAGTGGTTTCCTCTACAGCCAGAGAGCAAAAAAGCAATACAACCAGAAATTATCCTGTATGGAGAAAGAGTGCTTCCTATGATCATGACAATAAGGTAATCGAAGACAGATATTTTTTATATGTGTAAAAGTAGCTTCTCGAATGCAATTGTGCACTTTTTTTTCTGCGATTTGTATATATTCTCGTAGTAATCTAGATATTTTCTCATTCTCATTTATTTTCTTGTTTTCTACTTTCATTTTGTTATTATTTACTCTCAAACTGTAAATAATTATGTCTTTTTGGTTGCTTGAACTGCCCCGACTTACAGTAAGTTTTTTCGTCGCCAGATGGCAGCATGTTAGAAAACAACAAAGCCATCTAGCGTTATTTTCTAGAACTCGCTGAGCATTTACATATAAACAGATAAATCTACGATCTTTAGTTACAAATGCATATCTTGTAACTAAGCATTATACCTGTGTCCAATAAATTTAAATTCAATTCAATTATTCGAAGTCCAATCATTCTGACACACACGCAATGAAAATTTAAAAGAAAAGGAAAACAAAGGAGTTACATTAAAAGCATACAGTTCCTGTAAACATTAGCGTAATATAGAGTTTATTTTAATATATTTTCTTGTAATGTGATAGATCCATAAATCGAAGAGACAAACACAATGAAAACAGGAAAAAAAACAGTATTTTTAGATTCTCTCCACTTCCTATCATTACGAACCAGAATGGAGGGAGAGTATAATACACAACACATTCCACGGACTTAAATCTACAATCAAAAGTTTCAGATGTCTATTAGCGGCAGACAGAATGCATTTTTTTTCAAATACAGTGATTTTTTCCATCGAATTCCAATTTAATAATAATCATAATAGTATCCAGGACTGGTGGTTTAGACCCTAAGCTCATTGATTACATATCATCAGTTGACAGGCGACACAGGTTCAAACCTTGGTCCATCCGTCAATGCTGATTTGAAGCTTCTCCAGTACTCTCTTTTCAGAATTCCACCAGACAAATGCGGGAATGGTGCCACGCTTATATCTTCTCTTGGATAATGTACACACGGAGGAACACTGTACCCAGCTAGCATATCAAGTCGAACGATATCAGCAACGCATGATTTGAAGTTTCGATCGATGTTGTCAGGCGACCGCAAGTCTCAGTTCAATGTAAAAATATATTGTAACTATTCTTAAGAGTCTGGAGCACGTAATTAAAGTAATAGATCGCATGGTGTATTTTGCAAGAAGAAAAAAAATTTTTTTTTAATTTCAAAAGTGCTAAATTTATAATAGTTAAATACATCTTCTTTACCCCCGATCCACCTCATAAGAACAAAAACGTGCTTGATAAACTTGAAATTTGTGAAAACTGTAAATGAAACCTCGTGGGGGAAAAAAATTTCTTCTTTTGTTTCTTGAGCTAGCTGTCTTCTTCCTCTGCTCGTTTTTATTTTCACCTTTTCCGGGCTTTTATTTCAATTTGCTGCATCGCTTCGCAGGTCATGAGGTATATTTGATCCTTCATTTACTTCAGTCCCTTTCGTATCCAGTTTCTCATTCTTTCACTTTTTCAACTTTATCTCCTACTTCTCTCTCTCTCTCTCTCTCTCTCTCTCTCTCTTTTCTCTGTCTCTTTCTTCACCATCTACTCGTATCGCCCCACATTTCCCATTGGGAAACGGAAAGCAAGAAGGGAGAAATAAGTTTCCATACCTTACGGACCTCCACCCACCTTTAACTTGATCTGATCCCTCCCATCTGATGAGTATACGTCAACTTACCCTTCCCCACTCGATCTGTTACCCCCCAGTCTCCTCTTAGTAGACACACACCCGCAGCGACCCTTCTCGCTAGCTTTTCTTTTTCCCAATCCTCTTAATAAGACAGTGTTAGCTGCTCCGTGTGCTGCGAGACCAGTGGATGGAAGAAGTATAACGTATATACCGGAGTACCGTATTGATTCCATGCCCCCCTATCTCCTCTATACAACGAACCAAGTGTTGGAGTTATGAGGATCGATGAGGGCGGGATGGAAGAATTGTCCCTCCGGGGTCCTGTAAGGATGGGTTTTGGTTCGGAGCGGGGGGGGGGGGGTCAGGGGGCAGTCAAGGTGAATAGAGCGGTAAGGTGAGAGCAGTGTTGCAAACTCATTTATGTTTCATTCATTACCTTTTAAGCTATAAACGTTTATGATCCCTTACATGCACTTTAGGCTACCTACTTCAACTAATGTAAGTAATAGTTGTAGTAGTTTGTAAGAAGTAGTGTTGCTCCCCCCACCCAAAAATATGTTTGATGTTACCAAACAATAAGCAACATCTGCAACAAAATTTCGAAAATAAAGTTGATGCAATATAGGTTGGACATAAAATTGTCTTTTTGGGGGAAGAAACTGTAGAATAAAAAAGGTAGAAAGATTCTACAAAGCACTCATAAAATTAAAACTATCTTTACCACTGTCAATAAATACATTGACTGAAACACCTACAAAATTAAATAAGATCCATATAACAATATTAGCTTACAAAAAATTCGAACAAATAATATTGTGAAATATATTTCGTATCAAATACAAACTTAACGCAACTTTCCAAGGATTAAGATCAGTAAACTAGGTTGACCAACGAGGAAAACGAAAATCAGACGACAGAAGAAGGAAAATTATGCAGGTTCATAAACAGTTTAAAAATCAAGACAAGTCTCTAGAGGGGAAAGAAATCTAAGTATAGATACAATCTACACAGTAAAAGAAACACATACATTCCTTAAAGGAGGGGTGTTGTGACGATACCAAATACTAATCAAACCAAAACAGGAACGTCAACTACAATTGGTCAGCAACCTTAACAAAATGCCTCCCTCCCTCTTGCTCTCTCATACACACAAGTCGCAGACACACACACGCGCGCCCCCCTTTATAACAAAGCTAATTAATAATATATATTGTCATTAATGTTAACAGACCTCCCCTTAATCTCTGAATACCATGTAGCAACATGTAGATAAATAAGAACGCAACAATTTTTATGTATGTTTTCACAAAAGATAAAAGTTTCAGTCAACTGAGATAAAAAAATAAATTTTCGAAAAAAAAAAAATCGAACCTGAAAACCAAAAAATATGAATTAGAAAATAAAATTTAGGATTCAGTTATTTATTTATACATACAACACTGTACTATACCGTACATTCGGACCGCTTTAATCCGATGGAATCCCAACCTGGCGCCCGTTAAACTTCTTTGAGTTCATACAGTCATCGTTGACAGGTCGTTAATGTTACAAGTAAATAAGCTGTCGCTGCAATATATGAATCCATACAGTGTTACCAAATCAACATAAAATTATTTTAAGTAAACAGTCTCCACTTACATGTTGCAACATTGATTGACGTAAAGAACATGTTTAACTGTTAGTATTCACTGTAAATATGTACAAACCTGACGTAATGCCATCTGGAAAAAAATATGTTGATTTGGCAATACTGTGTTTGTCTCGTACTAACTAAACATTTAGAAATGAGAAAACTTCGTGCCATAATTGTTCAAAAAAAAACTGTGATGAGGGCCAAACATACGACCTTACAATACAAACAGCTACTCAGAATGGGAGACTGCACGCCCACGACAGTTGAAGTGGACTGAGAAAAGGCTCAAGGTCAAACGAAATTACTAGTCTCATAACCTTATTGTCAGACCTTGTATTCATCCACCGGGTACACGGATATGGTAACTGATTTGAATAATATTCACTCTTCTTAGAGACCTAGAAGTAATACCAACAGCAGTATTAACTGGAGCTCTCTCTCTCGTCTAGCCATTGGAGAATTCACCGCGGATTGCATTTTCATTGCATGACAGTACTTGGCTTAAAGTAGATGAAAATAGTTCGATTTTTCAGTTGAAGATTTGTCCATACAAAAAAATCTACAAGTTGGAGAAACGTTCAGCTATCCAGTAGATAATGTGAAGCCACATGAATGGTTACAGTAGATCTTACACAAACTAACATATGGTAAGTTTGGGTGTACACGACCACCATGTGAATAGGGGAACCCTAAATAAAATCTAAATTGGCAACACTGAACCAGCAAGTGAAACGCCTAAACGTGACAACGATTCGACTGTCATAATTGCTTGTAGAATTTTGTTTTCATTTCGGATGCAAGTTTTTTGTAATGTACTTTACTTTTTTCAGTGTTTAAAAGTTTACCTATGTTTTATAATTTTGTGGAAGGTATATTTTTGTAATGTAAAGCATTGGTCCTAACAAAGTAACGTTTCTATGCATATTTAGACAATTGACAAGCGACGAAGCAACCACACGTTCAACTCACTCAGTGTATGCAGTCATTGGATGAAAAGAGTCGTTGTTTTTTAGATATTCTTTTGTCTATTTCTAGTATGGTTACAGATCGAAGTGGTGATTTAAAGTAGAGGCTAGTGTGCTAATGTAAGTGAAAATAATATTGCGTGAATAAAATCCATCGGAATGTGAGGAACAGAGCACAAAAAGAACACAACACAACAAAATTATTTCTGCATTACCTACTAATGAGTACTTATTTCGCTTCAATTTGAAACTGGAAGATGCGTACTGACACTGTAAACAGTTAATGAAAGAACGAGAAAGCAGCGGATGAATATTCCTAGAACATGCTTACAAAGAAGTCTAGTTTTTGTGGTATTTCACATTATCATCACAGTTCTTCATCCTTTCGAGACTGGATTTCTTGTATAAATTGTAACGTGTGGTTCCATACACGATGCGTTGTCCCTCATGTAAGACGTGATATTCTAAACTTCTTCGTTTGTGTTACACGTCTTCTTATTAATTCATATTTTCTCTGCTTGAATATTCACTTGTTTTTCACACATTTTGGCATTTTGTATTAATACAAATATTCTTCGTTTTGCAATGTAATATAAATTATGTATGCTTGTAAAGTATATCACTCAGTATGTAGCATATACGAGTAATACAGAAAGATTATAATAAGGAAATAGAAAATTGAGTGTAGCATAATACAAGAATTATATTTAAGCTTTCATGGGTCAGACAGTTCTTAAGATAAATATAGAAACTGTCACACTCCTGGCGTGTTGAAATAGTCAATAAAAAAGTAAGGAAACTAAATAAATGTTCCTAAACTTTGTACATGATGTAGCAACCTCGCAGAGGGTACTGCGTACTGTATCCCCTCTATTTGAAAAATGTGGTATATTTACACAATAATCTTGTAATTTCACACAACATTTGGGACACTTCTGACATTAAAGGTACCCTCACTTACATGGACATTTAGGGAAAATACCATTCCTCATCTTCCTGCGTTCATTGCAATCCCACATATGATAATCTAGTAACTAGCGTATCTGGTTTATTACCCAGGAGGCATGCATTTCACAAACAAAGGTTACGAAATCAGGTTAAACTTTTTTTGTGCCCATTTTCAGCATGCTACAAACTTCAGGGACATTAGGTAAAGTTGAGTTAAATATTTTTATTTTAGACGCTATACACATCACGTTTAACACAAAAAAACAGTATCACAATCAACTCCCAGTTATGACGTGAGGAATGTTACTCCCTCGAGAACGTCCTCACATATTTCCCCTCAAACAAAGATGAAAGTTTAACTTGCAGTTCGCTTAGAAATGCCGTTTCTGCAGTGTTGCCAGTTGAAATTTCCGATTGTTAGAATTGCTAGCAACATTGTGCATTGGTACTGGCACCAAACTTTACACACGTGTATTCTTACAATGTGTTTCGTATTCTTTTGTTTTGGTTCTTTCGAAGCGCAGTGTTGACAGTCACAAACTAACAGTCGAAAATTTCAACTGGCAACACTGCGGCAACGAGGCGCAACAAATCTTGCTAAAAATAAACGGATTTGGGATTTCTGAGAAATTGCTCTTTCGTTTCATGCACGGAATTTTCCATTCCTGCCCTCAAGTAGGGTCTAAAATCGTTTAGTTCTGACCGATATTAACTAAGATAATACCGGTACTTGTTACAGACAGTCGAAGGAGCTGTAAAAGGTTAGCTAGAAAAAAGAACTCTAAAAAATAAAATTGTTTGTTAGTGATCCCCAAAATTTGTTGATTCTCTTTTATTAATACTACTTTGTCCGTCTGTTTGCCTGTCAGCCCAACCATCCGTCTATAACGTTTCAAGCAAACCAGCTAGAAAGAAACTGATTTCAGATTTTAATTCAGTGACCTTGAATTATCCAACTGTTCTTAAACTTGTGTTTTTAAGGCTAGCATGTCCTTTTCATGTGCTTAGCTTTCTCCATTTAAATAATTCCCACTAGGCTAACTATACGCGCTTAAGTACGTTCTCATCGGGGTGACCCTAAGTTTAAATGTATAAACCTATTTGTACTTGTTCCGGAATTAAAACACAGTAACAGGTGGTATATTTGAAATTACATAAATGAGCCAACAACACATGTGATGATCATTCTTCTGGTCCGTCATCACCACACACACACACGATCCTCCCATTTGCTGAAACAAACTTTTAGGTTATATCATATTCCAAATGACGTCATTAAGTTTAATAACCACGCTATCACCGTTATTAGTCACATATGTGGACATTGTATAGTGACTGACATTCGTGCAACAAACAGCTTAAACTGTAACACATTTCTTCCACATTGATGTCGTCTGATAAGTGAAACGAACAACTCTTGGAATATTTTGCTTCAATGTTGACGCAGGAGCTTCAAATTCGGAGTGAGAATGTAAGACTGGAATTTAAGATGTAATGATGTATGTCTCTTCTGAATACTTTTAAAGGAGTGATAATGTTGAAGATGGGGGATAATATGTTGGAGAAACGTGAATATTTCATTAGATTTAACTGGTGTATTTCATTAGATTATTCACTATTCGAGGCGAAACAATTATTTTATAACATTTAAATACAATTTACTGCTCATTAGCAAATAGTTAAGCGTCTGGAAGCCCAATCAGAAACTACTTTATATTTACAAAAACAGAACGTTCTGCCCCCAGTAGCACATGTACATTGTTCTCAGCGTTGATTTTAGGTTGATTTCGTTGATTAACCGTTATCGGTTGAAAAAATACATTTAGTTTTAAACCATAGTTCAACAAAGACGTCATTGTTTGGTTAAGACGTTAATACAACGTGTATTCAATGTTATTTTCAACTATGGTATGGATTTTGTTTGATGTGTTTGTTACTAAGGTTATGTACAAATACATATCATTAAAAACTAATTGAATGACACTCACTAATTTTTATGTTCTCATGTTCACGTTGAAAACAGATTGAATTCTAAACCATATTTCAACGAAGATAGAATTTCGTTGATACGGCGTTAATGTAACGTACTTTCAACTATCATTCATACTATGTCCTAGATTTCGTTTCGCACTTGTATTTCTAATTTAACTGCTTCAAATACAATAAAATTAACTATATTTTTCATGTTCTCATTTGCATGTTGAACATAGATTGAATTTTAAACTATATTTCAACGAACATTTAATTTCGTTAATAGGGCGTTAATGTGAAGTGTTTTCAACTATGACATAGATTTGGCTTTATACGCGTTTTTCTAAAGCGACATATTACACTTATTGAGAAATACAAATTTAATAGAGCAGCGATGGTCAGTGTTAAAGAAGGAAGAATGCATATAACAAAGAAAGAAGGAAATTATTCTTTACTCTTATTCTTACATAATGGTGAACGACGCATAGCAACTCTATTCTAGACAGCGTGTTAATACAGATACCGTAAAAGAGCAGTGGACTCTCAAGGCAGATCCATGGATGAGGGGATAAGACGAGGAGCTATCAACGAGAAGTGCAGAACATTCCTGTGTTCGAACCCCAGAGCAGCCGCTGGGATTATTTACTGTTGGAAAATTAACACCGTTTATCATGATGAAAGCAATGGATAAAATGAAACTAAATGTCCATGCTCTGTTTTGAACAACTAAACCGGTTTATTCATCGTTGCTTCTCAACCACCATTCAAAGTCGAATAAACCGATGAAACAGGCGGACATTTCGGTACATTTACAACGTTAACATAACGTGTCGGTATTAACGTTTTATCCCCGTATTTTCAACGTTTGTGTGGTACTGGGGGCAGCCCAAACTTCGACCTACTTAGTTAGCACAGTCGCTGTACTAACGTATTTTTTGTATATATACAAGGTTTCCTTCAGTTTCACCAGGTGAATGCCGGGATCGTACCTTAACCGTGGCCCTGGCTGATACTTTCCGCATCCTCTATCTAATCCATGCCGATCTGAGCCAAAGATGACAAAAGGTCTTAAATAAATTTCATAATATCTACATATATATCTCTCTATACAGGATGTCCCGAAATAATGGTGATTACTTCGGGAGGTAATTCTTTACCAGTTCTAGCGAACACTCCCGAGTAAAGTGCCCGAAACCATTGCAACGATTACGAATACGTATTCATGCAAGATCATATACAGAATTTCTCAACTTTGATATGTGAATCGTATATGAAGAACAAGTAACGGGGCATGTATTGAGACAATTGCATGCTCAGATACAAAGTAAAAAACAATAAAACACATGTAACCATATCTCTTCTTCATTGTGGTAACTTCGTTTAAAGAGGTTACACAAATTCTTCAGGATAAGGAAACTGGAAGACAAGACACAGCGATTGGAGGGAAGAAGATCTTTCTAAGAGCTCCATAAAGATTAGCTGAAACATAGAATTTTAGACACTACATTATTTTACGGGACATTGTTTTAATAAATATTCGGTCATGTAGCTTCATTTTAGTTTTTTTTTTTTTTTTTAAGAAAAACTACTTTGCACGTAATTTCTGCACTACTGAGCCACCTAAACGCACTAAGGTTGTTATTTATTTGACTGCGGAGTCCTCTGTCACTCCATAAACTAGATATTATGCAGAATGGATCAACAAGACAAGGACCATTATAGCATTTTTATTACTCCGCAAGGTGCCAACACTGATAGTAAGGTCTTCCACGAAAGGTGAAGTCAACCCAACAGCAGGAGACGCCGTGGGGTCCAAAAATAAGAGGAAGAGACGAGATAAAGAGAGATGAATGATGCATGACAAAGAAAATGAGGAAGAAGGGAGAAATGCAAGAGAAGATTAAGAGGGAAGTTCTTTTAGCAGAAGAGCAGCAGAGAAAGGGAGAGGCGAAAGAGCTTCGAGTCACGTGATGCGATGAAGATGTGCCGCTAGCCCAATATGATGATACAAGGTGGCTCTAGTAGCATTCTCTCTCTCTCTCTCCCTCTCTCTCTCTCTCTGTGTATTGTATTTTCGCTTCCTAACTTCAAGCGCCTGATCACTTTACGTTCTCAGGTCGATATACGATGACTTGGGAAAAGGGCATTTAACTGAATTCTTGACTAACTTACTGTTAGTAACAAAGCAAAGCTTGAATGAGAGAAATGACATCCTATAGTTAACCAAGAAGTCAATATACATGTAATACTATAACCTGCCGGCATTGATTGTTGAAAAGAGCTAGTGAGCTCTTAAGGGCGGGAACTACAGATTTTTAATAAAGTGGGCTCCAAACCACTCCTTTCAATGGCGACTCGCACGAGACATGAACTCAAGACCACGCGCACAGAAATCGAGTGTGCTAACTTCTGTGCCAACTGGCTGCCATGTAATTTGTCATGAGTTCAGTTATGGCTTATTTAGGTTGATACTTTTATTAGGAAATTGAAATGTATGTATTCACGCGCAAAAAGAACGGTTTCTCTTGTATATTGTCAGAGAGGCTCCTCTATATTGAGGTGATTAAGTCGTCCAGCCACTAGACGTTTCTGAAGAAAACGCGTTAATTTAAAAAATATAAATTTCTTGTGTCATTTGAGAGAAACGCGTGCTGCCATAGGTTCTCGCTTTCGTCGAAACTTCCTCATTTTCATTTCAAAAATAAGGCTTATATCACTTTACTCTGTGCTTATATACAACTTTTAACAAATTTGTTTGCGATCATTGTTTGGAGCTAATGGGTGTTGGGTTTTAAGTGACCCCCGGGTCATGAATTGAGCACCTTTGGCTTAGGAAATGTAAGGTTGGGAAGTGAAGAAAGAAGCATACTACAGACATAGGAAACAGTAAAGTTGTATTCTTATTGCTCCTATACAGAGTGTAATAGGTTTCAACAGATTATTGTATATACTTTTCATAGTTTGCAACACTACGAACAATTAAATACAATTTCTTATCCAAAAATAAATTTAAAAGTTTATTACTTTATTTTATAAGTCCTAAATATTTTTTTTTTCGATGAATAAAATTGTAAATACTCTATTTTCTATGGATCTAGTATATTTTTTTAAAAACGCAAGCGATGAGAAAATAAATTCTTTTAAAATCAGCAGATGGCAACCGAAGCACACAGGCACTTTTGTGATTACAACAATGTTTTTATATACATTTGTGAAGCATTGTTAGTCTAAGTAAACTGAAGGCACACGAAGCTATCTCACAATATACTCTACCAATTACGATGCGTCACTCCCTGCAAAATTTCTCTTCTACAAATTCAAGTTATCACAGAAAATAGGTTTCAGGAATACTTAAAAAAATCTACGCAGACTTATGAAGTTAAAAATTTATGTTTTCGTTGCATTCAGGCTATCATATTTGATAGAATTTCTTAGCATTTTTGTTAAAAAGAAACTGATCCCGTTTAGTTATTTTAAGTGAAGAAGAAAGGTAGCTTATTTGAACAACGCAGACACATCTTAACAATGATTGGTGAAATAATAATTTATTTCCTTCAGCATAAAATCTGCGTTTCTGCCCATCTTCACAGAAAGGAAACTATGTACGTGTATTTCCTACACAGAACACCACTTTAAAACGGAATACAATAGAAACAAAAAATAAAGGATAGAAAGGTAGGATAATGGAGTCATATACTCTTTCTTGAATGTTTGTTTTCACCATTCTCCGTCAGTAAGGAAAGAGAAAAAAAATATGTCAGATTGTTGTTTCGCATAAGAACGGCATGCTTGGTTGCACAGTTGGCAATAACATCCTCTACAAGATGAGAGGAAAGATACGAACATTAAATAACGCGTATCTTCATATAACGACATTAGGAACACACTTACGGGGGAAAACATTGGATTCGGAGAAGTACTTATCTATTTAGAGGGAGGGAGGGCTGTATGTAACGCACGGATTTCTTCCTCTCCGAATTTCCCAAAGTGTGAAGAATAAGAACATGATTCTCGTGGACATACGTAAAAGCTCTACACATTAGCTGAATTTGCAATGGTGCTGCTGATATGCACTCAAGAATAGACTGTTTAAGTGTACCCCATTCGTTGTCATAGAAACCACACAGTTCTTTGTTTAAACAAACGATGTAGACGTGTACCATCACGGAATCTTTTGTGAGTAAAAACTGCAAATCAACTTTAATTTTGTGAACCTCTCATCCTGCGTAGTTCTTTCGATAAGTCTTTGTTGCTCACCAATATATTCAACAGTCCTAAAAAAAAATATCTCACGGTTAGTACTTTTAAGTTATATTCTATCTATGCCAAATATCTTGAAAAATGTTTAAAAGTAAGGGAGAGAGAGAGGAGTGTTCTTAAGGCCGGCTCCATGTCATTGTCAATCAGTAATACCGGCCCGTCTGTATTGAAGTAACACAAGAAATAGTCATCCTTGAACTTGCGCAGTGTGTTAAAATTGTGTTGAATTCAGTGGGGTTTTTTTTCTGTGCCAAAAATAGTCGCTGTGGGTTAGTGATTTCGCTTGTGGCCTTGTAATGAAGTTGTACGCGGTTTGATTTTTGGTGGTGACACATTGGACATTCGTTCAGCAGAATCGACTTGAAGCTGTAAGTCCTGTCGTTAAACCGTCCATCTGATAGAAGATAATGACTAACGAAAATCAGTTCACCTTGCCAGAGGAGGAGAACACCAGTCATGCAGTAGTAGTACAAGAAAGCAAATGAATCTCTTTTCAATAAATTAAATTTTTAGTTTTCAAGAAAAGAAACGAACGAGAAAAATGGATGAATCAAAGAAATAGAGAGATAAGGAAAAACACAATCACAAAAAAAAAAAAAATTGTGCAAGGAAGGGAAAAAAAAGTATTAAAAAACGGGAAAAGAAATGTTTTAGAATGAGCAAGAGAACAATTGGATCAAATTCTTCTTCCGCGATACTTTTCCTCCTTCCCCTCCCACTTATTTTTCTTCGCGATGTCCTCGTAAAGATTTCTACAGAAAGATAATCCACATAGAAGAGGAAAACCTAAACTTCCTGAGAAGTTAACAGGTGGTGCGTTTTAGACAACAGAAACAGCAGTTAAGAAGAGAGAGAAATAGTGAAAAAGAGAAAAATCTGCTTCTTCAGAATCAGAGGCGAGCAGAAAAAGAAGAGGAAGGAAATAAAATGGAATCGATATCCATGAATTCAACAGCTTCCATGCTCTACACACACACACACACAGAGAGAGAGAGAGAAAGAGAGAGAGAGAGAAGAGGTGCGCAATCGCCTTCAATTACATTCAGCATTGGGCATTTCGTTTTTATCCTCCTGATTATACGACCTAACATTACATTCAAGTCACATAAGCGATCTTTGCCGTACCTACCTATATTACCCACCTCTGAAATCCCGACCACTCTCTCAAATCATACAACAGGGCAACAAATGTTACAAATTGTCCTCTCAACCTTTTCGTTTCAGTCCATTAGCACCAAATACAAGTGCAATAGTAGTACACACATAGAACTAGTATATCGAAAAAAAAAATGGTTGAGAAAATTAACACCTGCTGAAGAAAAAGATTTTTTTTTCCCCCTCGAAAACTCAATTATAAACTTTAGTTTTGCTACTCAACCTTTCGACAGTTGCATTATTTGGTAGACAACAAAAAGTATTCCGTCACATGCAATGACAGCTGTAGACAACCTCAATAAAAGACCTTTACAGTTACAAAATGCGAGTAACGTGTTTCATTGTGAAGCAGTCATCAGAAGAAGAAAGTCTGAATCTATTCAGTACAATACCTGTCCAAATTAATGTCAGTCTTACAATTATCTTCTTCTTCTATTATTATTATTATTATTATTATTATTATTATACTTTCAACAACTTAGAGTAAATTTCTCTCTGCTTATTGGTATTGTCTGTATGGGAAATGAAAGATGTCACTAAACAAAGGTACGATCCCTAAATTTACCTGGTGAAAAGTTAGGGCAAATCGGGATTGGGATTTCGAACCAATTTCGTGATTGTGAAGGAAGCACGGTATTACAGAGTCATCTTCTAATAGACACCAAGTTTATCTATGGGAATATAAATATTACATTATACATTTCACATTAAATGATCTCAAAATAACTCTTGAAAAGGCGTGTATTCTAATTTCTCAGCTAAAAAATAAACGATGTCAAAATGTCAAGTAGTCCATTTGATACACATTCACAAGTATTGTATTATTAGGGCCGCTTTCCAAAATTTCATTATTGGTTGTTATTTGTACAGTATCTTTAAAAAATATGAAAACACACACACGTACCATGGGTACTGAAGCCTCTTAAAATGTGTTTTATTTACAAGGTTTAGATAACTCAGAAATAATTCCAACAAACTGTATTTTGAAGTAACAGCAATTCCAGTACATTACTGTTTCTCCAACTGCAACATTTTAATGCTGTAACGTTCTTCAGGAATCTTGTTGATACACGAAGTTGTTGACGTAATATTGTTTCCATCAGAATGACATACCGTAACTGCAAAGCCTAATAACACAAAATGTTTCCTGTTGATCAGTTTTCAGTGAAGGTTCAATTTACGTGAAAGCATAACCCACTTTCCATTTATTTTTTTTAAGTTGCCCCTCCCCCCTCCTATAGATATTTCCTGGACGCCACTGGTTACCTCAGTATTATAAATTAATTCAGCATGTATAGTTTTCCCATCTCACTTTTTGTTTGAAAGTTCTACATCAAATACTTTCCGAGTTTTAAGCTTTGCAAGGATTGGGAAGAAGGAGGATGATCACGAAGGTGAAATTTGGAAGTTTCGGGCTTTGTCCAAAAAACCCATGCCTTCAACGCGAAATGAGTTTGGGGTGATATTTGAAGTCTAGGTGGTGATAGAAAGCCACTGTCGCTACTCTGTTTGATCAGGAGATGAGTAAGGATCAACTATGGTGACTCAGGTGTTGAGATGTTAGGTCAGCGAGGCTAAGATGGTAACGGATTCCTTCCAGAAAATCATAGAAAGTGAGTTACAGTTAAGTGGGATGAGGTATTTTGTGAGTGCGACGAGGTGGTTGGACAGTACCCAGATTGTGTAGTATTTCATATGGAGATTGCGACATCCGTAGCCAGAAGGATCTGCATTGTGAATCTATTACATCCTGAGGTAAAGGCATCCTCTATTACATCGAGGTCTTCGTGTAGTTGGATATGTCCTTAGTAATCTTGCGGCACGATTTCGAACACGCTGCAGGAGTAGATGATATGATTTGGCAGCACGCTGCCAGGCGGGAACTGCCTAAGTTAGTTTTGGTCTGATCATCATATTGTATACATGAAGCCGAGCTTTGAGAAAAAGACCATTGTCGTTTTTAAGAATTGGATACAGTGAGCAGGTTCTTTGAGTTGCTTTGGCTGCAGTATTTCGGGTGTGTGAATAGAATGTGAGTCTGCGATCCAGTACGACGCCCAGGTAGGTTGCACTTTGGATGTATGGAAGTGGAGTACCAGAAAGTGTTAATGCCTGTGCAGGATGAGGTCGACATTTTGTGAAATGGACTGCAGCGGTTTTATCAGTGTTTACTTTGAGCCTCCATTTGGATGTCCAGTCTTCAATCAAGTTCAGATGCTGTTGAGCGTAGCGTAGTGCTACATGAATGCTGCGTGAAGAATCAAAAATTGTAGTGTCATCCGCAAATGTCGCAATATGAGGATGCACAGGTATGTCAGCCATATACAGGTTGTAGAGTAGGGGAGCCAAAACGGAACCTTGTGATACTCCAGAGGTGATGGGATAAGTTTCAGATGATTTCCGATTGTATGAGACGAAGAAGGGGCGTTCTTGGAGATATGAATGAACGATTCGGAGATATTGATGATGAAAGTCTAGTTTGTCGAGCTTATATAATAATCCTTGTCAAAGGCTATGGTTGTTCAAAAAGATAGCAAAGGTATACTCACGTGTGTTAATTTCTGAGTGGGTTATGACGTCATTCAGTAGGCTCATATAAGGTAAACACAATGCTTGCTTCATTGCTGTGTTAGTATATATAGGACATTGCATTGTTATTTGTCCATAAGGGAGATGAACATAGGGGGCTATGACGTCACTATCTATATAACACAAGTATATAATTTAGTATATAGATGTTGCGTACAGGACAAGGGGGCTATGACGCCACTAACTATATTATAAACGTATATAATATAGTATATAGATGGTGCGTGCAAGACAAGGGGGCTATGACGTCACTAGGTATATAATGTATATTATGGACGATGTACAGGATAGGGGGTCTATGACGTCATTCAGTAGGCGCATATACATAAACAGGAGTGTAATTTCTTCGACTGTTCGGACTAGCTGTGCTGTGATCCTGAATATGGTTGAATAAGAGTGTGTTGAGCAGTCTTTCAAAAAGTCTACTGATAACTGATAGAAGGCTGATTGAACTGTGATTTTGAGGATATAGGGTGTCTTTTCCACGTTTCGGGATCATAATAATCTTGGCAATCTTCTATTGAGAAGGATAATGGCTGTGTTGCAAGATCGCGTTGAAAAGTCTAGTCAAAAGGACTAGCATCTTGAGAGGGATTTCAGAGCCATACCATCTGGTCCAGCAGGACTGCGTCACCGGAGTTTTCTGATAGGTTCGTGACCTCATATTTCTAGAACAACTTCGAATTCGGGAGTAAGATTTGGCACAGGTAGGTTTCTTGTAATGCACTTTCATTTGAGATTGGTTCGATTCCGAACTCTACTGTCACGTTTCAAAGATTCCCTTGGGAGTGTGATAGTCCCAGGTTCATTAAAAAAAAAGCATATAATACAAAAATATAATAAACCAACGTTGTAGCGTCAATAGATTAAAACATCAGGGATAAATCAAGATTCCTGATTTCAAATCAGAAAAAGTAGGATTCTTTGAAACTTACTTTTAGTGAGGCATCACCCTGCACTGCAGGATAGACAAATAGAAAACACAAAAAAAATGTTTCCAGAATTATTTCGGAATGAAGAAGGGATTAAAAACAGGGACATAAATATTATTTTTAATAGAATTAATGTCTTCAGGACACAAAGCATGACTGTTTAACATTAAAATTTACTGAAATTTCGGGAGAGTAAATTGCTTAATTTTGTGTAGCTAATGAATTAAGCTGTAACACTTGTAAAAGTCATTTTATTATTTTTTTTTCTAATTAATTTCATTTCTGAACGTAAATAATTATGCGTTTATTGTCGTGTTGTGGTTTTGCAGAATAGGACAGACGACGCTTAATTACAAAATAGCAGCGAACGAGACCATCGCTATTCAATTTTGTTTCAAAGCTTTGGTCCCTAGATGCCACTTCAAGCTTTCAATTCATTGAGCAGAACAGAGTGATGTTTCAAGCCATGCAAAACCAGCCAAAATTGGATTTCTCCTAACACACGAGCTTCTGTTGTTTTTTTTTTTTCTTATTGGTATATGTATTAATAGGTAGAGAGGGAAGTAGACAATGCATTTAAATTTATGGTTTCGTTTTGCTACCTGGTTTCAAACAAGTGACCCGTAAACACAAAGCTTTTAAAAGTTCTTTAGAAGCATTTGCAAACGTGCTACTTCAATCTATCACTATGA
>JAGDQP010020211.1:2402-12909 GCA_022664845.1 Lepisma saccharinum | reverse complement strand
AGTTCAATCTTTGGTTATGAAAACAGTGACCCAAAATATGAACTTTTAACTTCAAGGTCCTATTGTAAAGAAATTCACAGAAGAGATAGAGGTACCAAACGCAAAATACATGATACGATTATCTAACTCGATAAAGTAAACAATTCATTAACAAAATACACTTTGTTTGTTCAACATGGAAATTTTGGAAGTGATAATTGTATAAAAACTTTTTAATTTCGTGATTCAAAATACATATTAAATGTATTCACGTGGTACATCTGAATGGTGTAATTCAGGCACGTCATCGACTCTCTAAATCCAGATCAGGTGGGAAATTCTGAAGAAATTCTCACAACCAATCAACAGGTTTCGCGCTCAGTGCCTTTTTTTTTTTTTTTTTTTGTCTTCGCGTTTAGTTTTTCCTTTTTGAGTTGCATTCAAATCAGTATTCTGGTCGATACTTCAAATCCCTGTGCGATGTTTTTCCGCCTGGAAAGGAGAAAAATAATGAAGAAAAAAAGATATGATAATCTACTACGTTCCTCAATCACAAACAACCATTCCTAAAAAGAAAAAAAAAGGGTTAAAGAAAAATCGCACACTCAGTGAGTCAAAGAGAGATGCCTTAAATACGTAAGACGAACCTCTTAGAAACTCTCGATAAGATTACGATTCATAGGTTTTCTCCTTTGCGTTAAAAAATGATTTTGAATTCCAATGGAAAGAAGACATTAGCAAAACTATTGTACTTTTCCTGTACATACCGTATTCTTGCGTATATAAGTCGCACATTATTTTTCTTTTCAGAAAAAATGGGTAAAATGTTACGGATGCGGCTTATACACGGAAATAAAAGGAAGTACATGTATTGATACAACTAGAGTACTAAAATATATCGATATATCGATTATAAATCACAGAATAGATTTGTTAAAGGCAAACTCAGCAAAACGGCAACAGTTGCTGTAGATGAAGAAAAAAAATATTCTACATACATTAAATTAGAAGGAATATATGATCGCAGAAACAGGAGAATTTATAACAATAAAATTATACCTTATGTATGTGGCTGAATCTAGTGCATGTGTACTTATAACCATGAGTCATGACAAAAAAGTTAGGATCTTATACACGGATTTTTTTTTTTCTGAAACTCTAGGCAAAATTAAAGGCTGCGGCTTATACACGAGAATATACTTTTTCTAAAACTCAAGGTAAAAATGAAGGGTGCGGCTTGTATACGCAAGAATACGGTACTATTTTTTCAGCACTAGTAGAAAAAAGTCACTATCTCTAGAAGAATCGTATCTTGAAAATGACAATAGATGTACCCACCGATCTTTAATACCAATATCAATGAAACACCAGTGTTTGTGAAACTTAGCGGTTTAAATGTCTCACAAATAAATACACATTGTAGAAAAGAGTGTATTTCTTTTCAATTTTAAAATAATCATTTGCAAACCCTGAATTAGGTCAACAGTTGATCACCCCTCGGTGCTATACAGTAAATGTGCAAAGTGTTTACAATTAGCGGGTTTGGTAGCCTGCAAAGAGGTACAAACGCTGCAATAGCGTGGATGCAACCTGGGCCGTTCCCAGCACGATTATGCTTCAACTCGATGAGCTACGAAGAATTTCGTCACTTTTCTCATTATATATTACAAAACCCGTCATGGGGAGTGGTCAAAATTATCCTTCAAAAAGTCATTATTAACTCCCCATGCTTTTTGGAACATTACTTCTTAAGCACAAAAAACGAAAGAACTTTTAAAACTGTAATTAAAATACTGCATTATTTTTAGTATATTTTTATAATTATTATAATCAAACCGTTTATTATTATTTTTTCAACTGTTCGTCTACGCGGATTATGTAGATTGAATAAAGGGCTATATAGATGCACTAACAAAGTAACACCAATGTGTTGGTAAAAGCCTGTGATGAAATAGGTCTGTAAGTGAACGTAGAGAAAACAAAATACGTACATGATGGAGTGATAACAAACCAAAACAGAGAGATGAAGGAAACAGAGATATTAGAATTAAGAATGAGATCACAGAGAAGGAAAAAGAAATGCTTGGGAGCATAGGAAACAAGCAAGAACAAGGTCACGAAACAAATAATAAAAAGTCACTTCGCATTGGGTAACTAATGTTTGTACTCAGTCCAAAAACTCCGAACCTCGCGATTAATATCAAGAAAGTTGAAATTGAAAGTTGAATACAGAACGGGTATTCTATTGGTAATACTTCAGGCTGGGAAAGTTGAAGTGCGACCCTAGTAGATGAACATAAATTGCATGTGTTTGAAATAAGGTTTTGAGACAGATATACGGGCGGAACGGGGACGAGCTGACCGGAGAATTGAGGAGACTACGTAATGAACAACTCCACATACGTATAATTCATCCGATATTCTATTATAAATTAGAATAATGAAATCAGGCCATCAGGGCAGGCCATGTCGCTCTAATGGGGGCAAAACGAAAATTGTATTCCAATATTTTTGATAGTCCAGAGGGAAAGAGGTCGTTGGGAAGACCGATGCGTCGTTGAGATAACAATATTAGGTTAGAATGGATCTTAGAGAGGTTGATGTTTATGATGAAAACTGGCTTGATCTTGCCCAGGATATAATTCAATGGAGAACGCTTGTTACTGCGGTGATGAACTTGATAGTTTAGCAAGCCTTAAAGTTAGTTAGTTAATTATAATTAAATAAAAAAAATCGCCTTTTCTTTATGTGCCTATATATTAATAACACTGAACACGTGTAGAATATGCTTGTTTCCGCTTTATATTGATACAGGTAAAAATACCAAGTTGTCAGATAAGTTCATTCAGTTTTTCTTTTCGGTTTAAAAAGGCAGAAAACATGAAAATATATACTAAAATATCCGTACGTTGGCTTTACCCTCCCCACTATTATATGGCTGGAAAACATGGCACACACCCTGCTTGGCTGGTACAGTCGTGTTTAAAAGCCTGGACAGCTAGAAAGACCAACAAACACAGGTGTGAGGTTGGTTACATACCACCCAGGCGTTTAGGTTCTAACTACTTAAAGATACTTGTCAATTACTGTTGTAACGATTTTATTTTACCAAAGAAAAGAATAACCGGTAATTAAGGAAAAAAAATATGCATGGATACATACTAGATGTGAAAAAACATCGCTTTAAAACATAGCGATAGAAGAGGTTTGAATACAGTTTTAAGTTATGAAAAAAAAATAGTTGAAATAGGTCTTTACGCCTTAAACTTTACTTTAGCCGGTGGATATTTGCAGAAGGTTATATATCAAAGATACTATCCCGTCATTGACCCAACAAGAATGAGTCTAACGCTGGAAAATATTTCATGGTAGCCTGTACGAATGGACTCCAACCAGTGCTGTCACTAATGAAGTTATCCGAGAACAGGAACAATACCCAAGGACAACAAACGATAAGTAAATTATTGGGAGATAAATGTTTTCTGATTTAAACAATAGATGGCGTGATCTTCAAGTTTTAGGAAAATATTTTCGGAAACAACAATATAAAATCGACATACAAGTTTGTTGAGCTTGAAGATTCAAAGTAATAAATTTACTACAATAAGTGCCTGACCTGCAGTAAAACGAATGTAGAATGATTAGCAGGACTTTCCTATTTACCAGTTCACTCAATTATTCTGTAAAACACAAATAGTTATTCATTAAGAAACAAGAATTATTTACAATGAGTACAAATGGAATACAGAAAAAAAAATAAGCATCAGAAAGAAAACGTGGATTACAAAATTTTCTAGTTTCTTTTCCTAGAATTCAATGTCTGTGGCCTGGATCCACATCTGCGATCGAAGCCATTCTCATATAAGATGAATTATGTCCTTCGGAGAGCACTTTTACCGGCTGCAAGGATGGGGAATGTATCGGTTAAGGCCTACAGTACCATCCTGGCATTCGAATCTGGAAAGTCCTAGTAGGCATGGCCGGCGTGAGACGGACTCGAACCGACACTGTTTCCCAAGCGCTTATCCGCAGTCACTGATCGTAGCCACCAAAGGGTTCGGGCATTATAGCAAAAATATGTATTAGATAACTCCCTGAAGGCATATTAAATTCTAACTTATACCGCTTACGTCATTATGTGTTGAGATATTACCTAATTTGTGACAATGGTGACGTTTGTAGCTTCAAAGATCTAAGGAACTTTTTTGTGTTTTTCATGTAAATAAGCACGTACCCACCCCCTCGAGGTTTGCGCCATTATTTCCGGGACAACCTGTATATAGTCTATTGTAAAACAGGCTGGATAATAATGCACTGCGACACTTATGCTATATGCTTTAAAAGAATACACACACATGATGGTTTGAAACGCAAACTCTAACCAAAATGTGTGCTGACTTTCGTTCTTTAAAAAAGAGCTGCTAATGCATTGAGGTACAGTCCGATATTATGCAATTACTGCAGAGCCCGCATGCTTCATTCGCCATCACCAAAGCAAATGTACCTCATCAACTCCCACAGAAGTAGATAATTCTGAAAGCAAGAGCAGTTTATGCGCTTACAACAGAGGTAGTAACAATACTACCACCCGTACGTTATTATGTGACAGTGAGTGTCTATCTGAGAGGAAGTACGAAACATCTACGTAGATGCACACAACCACACGTACGTTTTCATAGTGGATTTCACAATATCTCATTTGAAAGTTGGGTGTGTATTAAATGTCCAACACGCATATGTAACTACGAACACCATTCAAAATGATTGTATATATATGGGATATGTCACGTTGACTTCTATGGGCCACTCTTGAGTGCAAAGAAAAATATATGCGTAGTGCATAGGTATTAAAAAAAATAATAGTAAAAACTATGGATGTGATAGGAACACGGAAACCTTCAAATATGCGATAGGAACACCGAATTAGTTGTCTTTTGATTGCACGGATTGGTGCAGGTATTGCTAGGCTGACCTGTCTGTTGATTATCCAAAGCAAGGGGGAGAACTATTAGTATGTAATGCACAGTCATCGACAATAGTTTGTATTCAGTCGTAAAACTTCCTCTCCGAATAAATTTGACATGGACTGACCGATCTGAGTATGGTTTCCTGCAACGTAAAGAGATTGTGAATTTCTGTAAGTTACAAACTAAATTGACCAGAATATTTCATCTTAGGAAAGAGGGACCACTCTTTTAGAGCGAATTTTCATACGAGAAAATATGATAAATTCCAGCTCAAAAAATAAACAATCTATAATACTTCTTTTCAATGGAATCTTTTTAAGATGGATTTTCATCTATTCAGATATAATTTTCATTATTTCAACGTGAAAAAGACGCAAAAAAATGCTGAAAATGTAAAAAGAAGCAAAACAGAGAATTCATTCATAACCAGCAAGAAACAAAAGTAATGTTCTTATGAATGGAAAACATTTTAAAAAATTCCCTCGGTGGGATCTGAACCTGCTAGTTTCCGGCCAGCGATCCAACGCCTTCCTTATACCCTGGGCTAGTCAGCCAACTGCGAGATAACCCCTTCGCAAGAATCTCTTTTGTCTCGTCAGGTATCTGAGAACAACGTTCAAAGATTTCCTGTATAGGCCTATATGTTACTCCTGACGTCATTTAGTACGTTTTTGTCACTGAGAAAAGTTATCAGGTCTTGTGTTGTAATTTTTAAGTAAACGCGGTTAACTTCAGAGTGGGGGCTTCGTCTTTTGATAGTCTTTGCGATAAACAAATTGGCGGAAAACAAACTTGACTACTACCCATGAAGCACTGTGAAACACTATATAAAAAGATAAGAAATCGCCGTTTCAAATTTGAAGACTAAATCACATCCGAAAAACATTGGAATCCAATCCTTTTCGATTGAAATTCAATAATTTTCAATTAAATCACTTTCTTACTGAAAACAGTGAAAATTTCGCTCATCTGACTTAGAGTATACAGAAAACTATTTAAGTCCGTCCATCTGTTCCAAAGGTATTTAGGGTACAAACTTTCGACGTTGACTGTATCTGTGCGTTCAATACTTAATCACTCTTACACTAGAAGTACTGCTTCATCTCAATGGAATTACATACTGTAAAAACTAAAGTACAGTTCCGTTACATTAAGATTACGATGCACTCTCAGATAAGTAATATTTTGATCACCAGAGGGTTTTTCTTTTCAAGTTCGCCTTCAGAAAAACATGAGAAACTACGCATACTTCTTGTATAGGTCTTGAGCACAAAACTACGATAAGAAAAAGAAAAGTATGTTAATTTTATCACGGTGTCTCTTCCAAGTACTGACATTTGAAACGCTGAACTGATCTTCTGTGATTTGTGCCTCTAAAGCAAAGGCCCAAGAGAGCTTTGAACCGTTCTTCTAATAATGGTCTAATACGCTGAACTTTAATCCATCCACAAACTCACACATGTCAGAAACATTATTACTTTCATAATACCGGTATTAGACGCTTAGGTCAAGAAATCATACTAGTATTCCTGTTTCACCGTGAAAGTTAATTAAAATTAAAGCATATGTATTAAAAGCATAGCAAAAACGGAAAGTAGCACAAGAATTTCATTATAGGTTCATTTCACTCTAATTGCCTTCTTCTAACTGAATAGATAGTGTAAAGAAGAGAATTTTCTTCTTGTTCTAATGTACCTTTGTTTTGCTGCCATCTACAGATAGAATTAATATTAAAAAAAAAACTTACAGAGCAACCATACGGAGAAATAACCTCAAGTATTCACACACATCTGCGCATATCTTTCTGGATTCTAAAAAGTTACTTTTCTCACTGGTAGATGTCACTGATCTCAATAGCTTATTTTCTTCAACATTCTGATAAATTAAAGCTTATGATTGCTACAGGAAATTCTGGACCAATAATAGAATTTTTACCAGGATCTTTATGAAAATAAGCTATTGAGATCAGAGGCATCTAGTGGTGAGGCAACAAACTCTTTCTAAATCAGGAAAAATTGCGTACAAATTTAATCATGAGGGCTAATTTTCTATGTTCCGTTTTCTGTTGTAATTTTAACGTAACAATTATTATTCTCTATGAGCGCCCTACACTTTTACTCAATTCTTTAAAGCTATAAATAGCTAATAAAAATATTATCTATATTTTAATACAGTTTTTGTAAAAACAGTCTTTAGACGAATTTTTAAAATATATTTTAATTACAACATAATTTAGCTAAATGTAATCCGTTCGGTCTAATAGCGCTGATTTCGTATTAATTTGGGAGGTAGGACAATTTCGAACCCTGCACACGCAAACCATCCTGAGTAATGTTTTCCAGAGTTTTCCCTCATTCTCTCAGACGAACATCGAGGTGGTACTTAAAGACCCCGGTCACTTTCTTCTCCTATGGACAACGTAAAAAAAACTTTAATACCGAAAGACATGTTATACATATTATAAACGCCCACAAAAGTGTGATACACAATTTGGCTTAATCGAAGAATCTTTGTTGACCAAAGTAATGCGAATCGGAACCAGTTCATTGGCTGTACATGGAATAAACATTTCATCTATGTTCTCATTATTACGGCTTAGAAAAAAAATGGTAAATGCACGGCGTGGTTTCTCCATTACGTAGTCAAAATAAACATATGAACTCAGCAGAAGGACAATCACTCTGATTTCTCGTCCACTGTTCTGAAGCATTAATTCTGTCACCAAGGAACTTTTTTTTACACAAAGTTACTTCGAATAGTGATGTTTGTTTTTCATATTCATCGCATACGTTGCTGGCACCTCTGACCACTAATGAACAGTCACAATAATTAATTAAATCATGACAAATGCGGAACGACAAATGAGAATACAAAAACTGATCTTTGTTATATAAATTCGTAGTTTCTATGCCTCTTCTCGGCTAATACGTTCTGGAGAGTCACACAAATTGTGTCTCCAAAAAGGTAATAAACCGAAATCAGTGACAACACTGTTTCTGTCTCCATGTTCTCCGTCTCTCTTCCTGTCACATCTTGTTACATTCACATACTAGGTCCCACCGACTGCAATGTTCATGTTGTTCTATACCACCAAAGTTAAAACGACCAATTCAGTATCGAAATATTGTTATTTGTATTTAATGTTAACAATTACTTTTGCTCATATTACAGAAAATACTTAACTGATGCTCTTAGCTAGACCCGATAGTAATGCAATTTACTTCAGAAATCTTTGTCAAGGAAGAAGTAATAATCAATTACAATGGACCTTGTCCAAAACACTGTAGCTGTCGGAAAAATCTCTCCAACAGCATCTTTGGCATACTGAGGGGTATGAACACTACAGGCACCCTGTTCCATCTACAGCAAATGATTATGAGTAATTCTGGGTTTTAAGTACTCTCTGGGCTTGGGGTATTAGAAAGATACAGTGACGCATACCTTTCATTGTTGCACTCTTAGTCATCACAATATTCCACACTCAGTAACAAGGTCGTTACATGTTCTCTATGGATGTTATAATACGCGAAGCTCCATGGATTCATTATAACATTCTCAATACACTGACTGATTTGAAACATGTCAATGGCCTCTACAGCATGTTAAGATTATCGTTACCACTCTCTATTTTTATGTATCAAACAATCGATCAATATTTTGCAATATTAAAATAGCATGGAGCAAAATCGAAAAATATATCAAACGATATCGATACGAATTTTCGATATTCGTGTTTAAATTAATTTCGATACGAACGAAACGTAATGTTTGATATTTCAATTCCCCAGTGATGTCGATGTCTGATATTGACATTTGGAAGTCTTTATTATAGGCCGTCAATTTGTACATTTAGTATGCCAAACAATAGATTAAATATTGATGCAGATAACAGTGAGCAGTCCATGCTTTAAAAACAAACCTCAATTAGTATTGTTTGTCCCGGGATTTAAGGTTAGGTCCTCCTGAATACGAAGCCAGTAAGGTTCCTTAGAGCCACCACGCTGTCTATCTGCGTTAGTCATTTTTCCAAAACAGAACAAATTCTTTATAAAGACATCGTATAATAAAGTGTTGCTATGGAAACGAAGTTTAAGTTACCTCGGCGTTTTCTTTACTAATACTATTTATTTTGTGGATCTTTTCTTAGATTGGTGAAGAAAGGATTAAAAGCAGTGAATAGAAAAGTTGTATCACTATAACAGGTTAAATATGACATGTTATAGTTCATATTTATTTATACAGTAGGTATTGTAGTGAAAGTCGACCATGATTATTATGCTGCTGATTTTAACAAACATCGAAGAGCTATACAAAGTAGGTCCGAAAAGGACTTGCTCTAGAAAGAGATCGGAAGTCGATCGGAAGTCGATCCAGTAGCGTAGAGGACTCTAGCAGAAACAAAATCGGATAATTACTAAAAATCAGTGCGCTGGAACCAGTTCGAAAAAAAACGAGATAAGGAAAATGCCACCGGCCTACAGTACCTATGTAATGTTATTTAATTAGACATTTTATAACATTAAAAACATCAAGTAACAGCAATTTTCTCATTAACACTTGATATAACATATTAATTATACATGTGACTATAACCAAAGGAAAACAAAAGACAGTAAACTATTAAATTACATCTGATTAAAGCAGTTACTTAAAAATAACCACATTTAAGTACAAAACTTTACTTATTAAATGTTACAACTATATTGTCCATCTAGCGTCTCTCGGCGAAGTAGAACAAAAATTATTAAAAACAAATTCTTAAAAAAAGGTATTGAATGCCATTCTTGAAATCTAAAAATGAAAGTGAAAATAATCGAAAGTTCACACAAATCTAACTATGGAACACAAAAAAGATAAATAAATGTAAACTATCTTATATTTTTTCAATTAACTTACGTTCATAGATACATAGTTGTGGCCTAAAACAGTAGCTTGATTGAGGAATGACATCCCTTGACGATCACTTATGCGAAAGCAGGGAAGGGAAGCAAGGGCCTTTGTCCATGTAGGTCCCATAACGGCATTATGGTAAAACGGAGCGGAAAATTAACAAAAAAATATCAGTATCCCTTTCAGTAGGAGTCGAACCTCATGACCCCCAAATGGCGATCCAAATTTCGCAGCCGTAACCACTAGAACACGGAAGAAGAGTACTTGACGGAATGTTTCTTTCTTTCCTTACATGAGAAACAAAAGTGTAGTCTCTGGGGCTAGCAATTTACCGACATACTTTTCTCGAGGGGTGAAAAATATATTGTTATTGAAAGTAGACAGAAAAGTTATTTTATAGGAAGAACAAAACGTTAAGAATTCCGTACTCATAACATTTTTCTCCCCCAGTTTTCTTTTTACGTTCTATCTTTTGTCATCTTTTCTTACGGGCAGAGAAAAGAAAGCAAAACAAACTAGACAAAAAAAAGAACTTTTCTAAAAGGAAAGAAAAAGTTGAGGAAAGGAAACTATAGAGAACACAAAAGAAAGAAAAAAAAAGTGGAGAAAATTCTCTTTATGGCAGTCTGGACTATATCAACTATCCAACAGATGTAAAAACTTTTATACAA
>JAGDQP010020210.1:20000-33654 GCA_022664845.1 Lepisma saccharinum | reverse complement strand
GTAGGGAATTTAATAGTAATTAAGATATTTGAACACATTTTGCTGTAAACTTAACCATTGGGGGAGATACTAAGCGATTTTTGAAGAAAAGTCGAAAAACCTTTAAAAAATAAAGATGGCGTCGTATTTCAAGATGGTGGAGTCGAAAATCGGACACCTTCCTACAAAATGGTTCTACTGAGGGTGTAGAATGGCTAAAATTTGCTCTAAGTGACCACACTACATGACTCGACGTTGTACCAGTTTCTACGTACGTAATTTGTAACATTGTTAATTAATCAGATTATTTTTGGAACGTAGTGCTTGGCTTATTCTTGTTTGGGACGATCAATTAATGTCATCATATGGGAAACCATTCTACCAACTTTCCTATATGTGTTAATTTAAACTTAAGTGCCTGGTGTTTCTTTAGCAACATCAAACTGTGACTGTGTACTAATGTTCGAAATGTTCTAGTGGAGTTGTGAAGCATTCATATTTTGGTTCCGAAGGAAGGTGATCTGTGAGACATCATCTTGTATAAGTTTCGTCCAGGGAGCATAATTCATTCTCCTAATCTCCCCCTCCCCCACTTTCCATTCTTCAAGGGACTACACTGGAAATTGGTGTTGGTGTGAATCTTCAAGGACCTGGTGTACGTGAGTATATAAAAATACTGCCATGAAGCGTAAAATAATTTATTATTTCATATAAATGCTTGCAAGCTTAAGAACAGAACTTTGATGCAACTGCACAAATTTTGTTTTTCTCTGAAAGCTAAAACAGTTTGTTCTCTGCGCGCATGGCCTAGACAATTTAGTTTGCCTAAAAATATTATCAATACTTTTGTTTTTAATCACAAGATGATGACAACCTTTTTGTATTATTTCATTGCTATTTTGAGTTTTGTTTGTAACTTTAACTCCCTTTTAAATTTTATTAAACTGTGTCTAACATGTTGATGAATGTTTATGTTATCCCATATAGAACGTTGCATGTTCGCATTAAGAAGTAGTACAAGGGAAGGTGTTTTTTAGCATCGTTCTGTTTACTAAACTTTGAAAGAATTTTCATAACATCAATTTTCCTCATCCATCATATCCTGGCGAAAGTACGAAAGTAAGTGTTCATGTTAAATGTTATGGTTCAATTGAAAATACCAACGGACCTGTTCTGTTAACCTACACGGTTCGGTGTGGAAATATATTGTGTCGGGAGACCAACGGATGGTTATGAATTGCCATATCGGATCTTGAAACCATTCCGGCCACCCTCAACTTTCTCTTATAATTTAGCATGTAAAGTAGTATTTCGTTCTTCGTCATGTCTGAGTAGGCTTTACGCTGTGTAAGGTGACATTGGCAAATGGGAGAAGTTAGTTATAGGAGTGGCATGATTGTGAGTTTAAAACGAGCTACACACACCGTAAAAGGTTGTAAATATTAAAAACAAAATATCGTTATTTGCGTTTTTGATCAAAATTACGGAAATAATATTGGAAATAACGTAAAACGCATAATAAACATGTTTGTATAATTCCTGTTATCTAGGAATTATAACAAAAAAAATAATAATAATATCGTTATGTCTTTGGTTACTGAGATATAATACAATTTCTGAAAGTCTGTAAATTTGTAATTCCCGGGGAATGCAGAGGAAAGCAAGAAGGGAAGAGTTGGGGACTTTTAAGAAAATACTCCCCTTATGATGTAATAACTGGCAAATTTTCGGCATTTTACTAATTAGTTCCAATAAAAGCTTATTTTTTCCCTTTATTGACAGGATTATATACTCTTTTTAAGATGAAAACACACACACACACCATATATATATTATAAATGTATAATACGTTTTGTACTCCTTTGAAACGAACACAAACTCCGCGACTTTATTGGGTGTCAATTTCAAGGGTTGCTTGTACACTCGAAAACGAGATGGTTATCGATCACTATTTTCTTCCGCAGAGTTAATGCTAAAATTGTATGAATGAATCATTAAAATTATATTTCCTGAGTGACAATAAAGCACCCTCATAATTATATTTATATAATCCCCAGATTTCGATTTCTTTTATGCATTCATAACTTCAGGTATTGCGTAAAACTATTAAGCATATACTAAAAAATGACATTACAGCAGTGGAAGTGTCCATTCAGCACTTCAATTTGCTCTCAAAGTTTAAAAAGGGAATATAACACAATTTTATACAATTTTTGGCACAAATGTTGCTAACATAAGTTGTAAGTGCAGATATTCTAAAAAGAAAACTAAAGTATTACGTCAATCGTTACTAGGTTTTATACAGAAATAATGTAGTATTTGCAGAAATAGTCCAAACGATTTTTCGGTGATGCTAGAAAGATGGAGTATTTCATGTTTCAAAGGTTTGTCTTACGAGAAGTTTCTTCTTTATTGAGCTCTTTCCTGCATATAACAGGAGAGACATCCTCATCAAAGAGTAACTTTATCCCTGTGCGTGAACGGTGCATGATGGATATGGAGGTAGCGCTCCACATATTTTCGACTAACGGCGCGAACTGAGGTGGGGTGCTCAGTCAAGCCTTTACCTTCAAGGTGCCTAGGGATACCAAGGACACTCTCGTACTCAATTCGGCAGGAGGCTGAGTGAACCTCAAACCGCATGCAACACAACGAGAAAAGCCGGGCCGGGATTTTAACCCGGGCGTGGTACCGCCTGAACCACTGCGATTCCGATAAAAATAATTAAATTTTAATTCGTGTTGTGCAGCGAGAAGGTACGCAGATATACATTTGCATACATGCGAAGTAAATTGTGTGACCCTTGTTTATACATGGAGAAGTGTAGTGAAAGATTTGAGACAAGCTAGTGTTCGGTCGACAGTATTAGAAAATATTTTGGTACTTGTTTTACCACTACTAGGAATATAAACAACAAAACTTTGAAAGTCTGTTTAGTATTATAGGGAATTAGTGGACCCAGTAAAAAAGAAAGTAAGTTGTGTATCCTGGAATATATTATGAAAATGAAAGCAAAAATAGACATACCATGCGACAAATTCAATAAAACCACAAAAGAGGGATAAAAACCACTTCTGATGGCAAGAGTGTCAGAAAAATATCAGCCCTAATACAGAAGGTAAGAAATATATACTTTAATTTTTCCTCTACGTATTTTCTTACCGTATTTACTATAATTTGATATTGTATTAAATAGTGATATACAGCCTGTTCTTCTTCTTCTTCTTTTTTTGATATACAGTTTCTTTTAGAAACAAAGAACACTCACGTATGGACTAAATATACTCTTTCTAGTTGAAACATTTCTAGGTATTAAATGTGTATTTCATATTGGTATCGTAAGTAATTATTCGGAGTTTCATTATATTAAAAAAAAAATAGCCTTTAAGCTAATGTGTCCGTATTTAGTCCGAAAATATTATGGTAACCCTATTTATCACAAAAATACCTTTAGGATGTTAGGACTGTTACTTTCACTGTAACACTGGAAGTTGGTTGTTCTTGAAAAGTTCGCCATGTCTGAACGCTTTTTCTTTATATATACATATATATAAACATTTTTTCAGCTTCGGGGGCTATTGAATTTGACGGGAGAGGCTGTGTGCTACTGATAACTCCTTTCCAGTAAAATACAGTAGCCCCCGAAGTGTTTCGAGGGCGAATTGTTTAGCAGGAAACATTTACCCATAAAATCTGAACCAATGGCTGGCCGATTACAAAACTTGATCACTTTTAGATCATATTTATGTGAACTATCGACGTCTTGTCTGCTCACAATATTCAGCGGGTACCAAGACCACGTGATAGTACCATGTCCGATATTAAATCTACTAAGAGTGTTGAGCGTGACCAATTTGTTCTACCAAATGAGTGAGCAGGGCCGTCAAACATCGGTGTGGGCCCTTAGGCAGAGCAATATACTGGGGCTCCCACCGACACCCATGGAAACGATTAATGTAATTGGATTCTGACGTAAAATTTATCATTTACAAAATAAACATACATTTTGAACTTATCTAACATCAGATCAAGAATAAATGAACAGTACCGGTAAGTATGATACTTTTTAAAATTAACAATCAACTTCACGTCTCTATTTATCTGAAATTCAGCTGTTCGCCATAGTATTATATGACCCCACTGATAAATATTTTCAGCAGATATTTCAATTAGTATATTACACATGTAGGTAGTCCAGTATGAATTATAAATCAATACAAGTGTTTGCGAAATTTCTTTGCACAGACTGATTTATTTATTGTCGCAAAGTCAATTGTCATTTTCATACACATAATTATAGTACAATTAAAACGTTGCTATCCCATTGTCCTGCGAAGGTGATTTTTTTGTTAATTTTGATCTTGAAAATGAACGTTCCTCTGTACATGCAATTGGTCACTATTATACTCAAGAACACTCTGAGTGCAGTTGGAACATTAGGAAATATAGACTTCAAATTACCTGCAAATATTTTTCTTTACAACGCAGGAAAAGTATCACATTTCTCATCAAGAATTATGTACAGGCCCGTAGCCAGGATTTTGTTAAGAGAGGGGCACAGCTTATAAACTCTTTCTGACTCTGTCTCTTATATATACATGACCCCTAATCGAGTAGTTAGCATGCTTTTTGCACTTGGTACGCAAGCTTCCGGGTTTGATTCTCGTTAGAGAATCAAGATTTTCGGTTCTGAGGCAATTTAAGAGCTATTTACAAATAAAATTAACGAATTCCAGTCCAGAATGCTAGAAAATAACTGCTGAGTAGCTAGTGTTATTTTAATAATCTATATTCAATTTTACGTTCAGTAAGAACTCATTTTTATTCATACAAAAAATATTCTCCGAAGGAACTGTTCTTACAGAATCACCTGAATAGACAATTCTAATAGCCTACTGCATGATTCTTCGGGTTTTGAAACCTGTTCTGATGAACTAAGAAATATATTGAATAATATTTAATATTTGTACATACCTGACCAATATTTTTACAGTAAATTTTTTGTTTCTATTTTTGTATCATTGAAAGCTGATTTCTGATTATTTACTTTGCAAAACAAAGATTAAAGATGTTCGCAAGGTGATTAAACTTTTGATTGTCTTTGAACCGTTAAGATAGTAATTGAATGCCTGTCCTATAGACCAGAAGTCCTCAAGCACCCCCAGACCAGAAAGTCTACTCGACAAATATGAAAAATGCCCTGAGACACCAAAATAAAATGAAAGTTGTCTGATAAAATTCCGTGGTCAGACAGTACAGCTAGCCGCAAACATAAACAAATAATGCAAACGTTAACTAATTTCCTTGACATCCAGACCATGAAGGGCTGTGAACTACTCTAAAATTTACCTTTTACTTTTAATTTCCAAATGTTGATCAATATAAAATTTTGTTGTTATTACCTATTTCACAAATAAACTTATGTATGTTAAATGTTGAAATTAATACAGAAAAATTGACAGCCGACACTGCCGATGAGTGAATTAGATGCTGCTGAAGAGTGATAATGAATGATGATTGTAGATATATGTGTGAACAAACAGTTTTATGAATATGAATAGATAATAAAGTCCAATTGATTATGATCTAGCAGCTAGAATAAAATTTATAGAGATACATTCTTACGATATATATATATATATATATATATATATATATTAATTATTTAAAATACATTGTTAAAATTGATTAAATTAATATAATCTTCAGGAAATACTTTATTATTTACTCCGATTCCTCAATACCTAATCCAATATATTTAACTTTATATTCGTGCGTAAAATCTATGTTTATCCCTTAGTATATTAATCCATATTGCAATTTATTATAGGATGATCTATTACTATTCATGATTTACACTAGTATGTTGGCGAATATGGTTAAATATGAATTATATGATCCATGATATTCAATGAATAATGAGACTAAATAAATAAATTAGGTAAGAGTAGTTCCTATTCTATAATAAGATCATGTTATTAATGCATCAATCTCATAAGGTATCCCTATCTGAATATTGCTTGTCAAAAATAAATAAAATTTAATAATTTATCCTTTTAGGACATGGACTATGGGTGTCTAATAATAAATCTTGAATTGTAAAATCAATGGAAAAATAACAATTTTATCACACTAATAGGTGTCCTAAATTGATGTTGTCTTATATAGCGAAATTCCCTACTATATCTTACACTATTTCATTTTACTACATAAGATTTTCGAAATATAACTTCAACATTTGCAAGCATGGTAGTGTATCAGTTGATATTTATCTTTGTCTTCGGTTAAGACGGAAACGATCTAGATGAATCTTTGACACTCTGTTCCACAAAGCCTGTATATATTCGTGCAACATTTCATTTTGTAAAATCTGGAATGTAGTTAGGCCATAAAAACACTGTCTACTTTCGTGTAATTCTTCATCCAATGGGCAATATAAAATAATGTGCTCAGGAGACCCCACTTCTCCGCATTCACTGAATTTGTCATCTTTTAGGCCTAGTTCATGTAGATTCTCCGGATATGGACCATGGCCCGTAATAAACTGCAATAGGCCATATTCTGGATTAAATCCATGTTGATGTATTCTTTGACTAATATTTGGATAGATGTTCTACGTGCGTCTTCCAGTTTGACTTCCGTCCCAGTCTTGTTGCCATCTTGCTAATAACCATGTGTCCATTTCATCCGGATTTTGAATTATTTGTCCAGTTAGCATTCTAATTTTCTGAAAATCTTCATATTTGAACCAATAGGCGCTGGCTCTCTTCAATACTTGTAAATGTAAGGTCATGATGCCCATGGCCACAGTCAATGAATCTGTAGAAACCGTTCTATAGACACCTGTTAATCGTAACAAGAGCTTCCGTTGTAGTCCATTTAGTAACTTTGCAATGATTTCGTTTTCCACCAGTTTGTGAGACCAGACACTGGCCGCGTACGCTCCGATAGACACTAAAATTGCTTGATGGTATGTCATTATTTTCAAGGGAATGCGGTATCTTATGTTGGCCATGGTGATAATCTTAGGTTGGTTATGCAGTCTATTGAGGGGAATGTTCTATAGCAATCCATACATTTAAACCACCCTCTTGCATTATCATCGATGATGTGACGGGCTTCGCAGGACGAACATATGTACTGGCATTTGCGTAGGTGTTTGAAATGATACCCCTGAGGCACATGTCGCAATACCCTCGTTTTCGTAGGTACGATGTTATGTATGTTATCTTACTAAAGTGCCCGTACTCCGTTTCATCATCCTTCGTGTGTTGAATATACAACGGAATTTTAGCAGGTGGGACTGCAAAGAACACTTGTGCTTCTCTTGTATCCAGGTTTCTCTCATATGCCACAATTCTATACTCCGGACCCAAGTGTTGTTGGAACAACTCTATTTCCTGTCGTCCGCATCCCCCTCGTCCCTGCACATCGATGCCTGCTGATGCACACTGTCGTTTATCTTTTCTTCTCCAGTACACTGGTCCTGTACCTTTCGTTTTCATTTTTTACCTGTTTCTTTTTCTTACCTGCCCAGGCTTTTGCCATGGCCACCGCTGTGGGAAGTATAGGACCAACTGTGGAGGTGCCACGGTGTACTTCGAGAGGAAACCTGTTTTTCCATGATCTGATTATATCAGCGTCTGGCTTTTCCCATTCAATTTTGCATGTCTACCCAGTGTAGCCTTATCACCACATGACCGAAAAGAATTTTTCATTAAATTCAGAAATTTCTATGACCGATAAAATTACCACTGGGTTGATTTGATCACGTTTCCGCCAGCCTACATTCATCGGACGATCGATGCTGTACTCTTGATCGTTAGTCCGACGTACGCCTCTGACGGAACATCGGGAATGATGTTAGCCAAAGTGAATGAGAAGAGCTCTTTCACATATTCCTCAGGATCCACATTGACCATTTCGGGTCATTCGCAAAAAATCTCCCTTCCATCCCAAAGTGAGGGTACCGACGTCGTCATGCGATAATTTTAAAATTGCCATTGTCCTGTGTTCCGGTACCTTGTATGTTAGTGGTGGGTGGGACAAACGTTTACCATTAATAGGCATGGTAGACCTTTCTTTTTAAGTCTTTTCTCTATGGTCTTTCTATTTTCTTCAACGGGTTACCACCATCTATGATGCTACCGGCACCCGATGGACTTGGGTACACGGTAATGCCATTGGCTGCATCGTAACGCTGGGTTTCTGTCGGCTCCTTTGTGTTACCACAACCAACTTGATTACCTGTACCCGTGTTCGCAAAAGGAGTGGGTTCTTCTGTATGTCCGGTTTCTGAAGGAATGAACCTACTGGGGTCCCTTTCCTCTTGCGAGGGATTTGGAGGAATACTATGCCTCACCTCCGCAATGGATTGGGCACCCGCTGCAGTGCGAGACATCTTCCTCCATGGCCACCAAATCGTTCAGCATGTGTTGCTTCTTCTTCCACCTCCTGTACTCTTCGCACTTTATTCGCCAGTGCCTGTCTTGGGCTTTCGTCCTCACACCGCCTTCTCCCCACCTCCCTCTCCATGGCCACTTCATCCTCGATGGGCGGAAGAAGCTCATCGACAGACTGTTCCACCACCACATCTATTTGGTGGTACTGTACACGTGCACCAGTGGTTTGAACCCAAAATGGGGTGGTATACCCCTACCGTAGCTTAATGAAGATGTTGGTGGATTCATCCTAAGCTAATTCCGAAATGAGTGAGCCTCGGTTTTTCGAAGCATTTTTAAGATGGTGTTACGGTTGAATCGGCTCTCCCCACTTTTACCCGCATGGCACAACTCGTAAAACCGGCGCTGTACCAAATTAATAAGCGGTTCAAAATCCACCGTCCGCGCCGCGTAAAGGTCCAACACCTGCCCGCCCAATTTGCATGCGCGTATTATTTCATTAACATAGTGCCAACAATAATGTAAAAGATTCTGTATAAAAAGGTGCTTTATCTCGGGGTGCGACGTCCCAGTGTCTCCCAATAGCACAGGGTCCGACATGCGTTGAGCCAGGCTTCCTCCGTTGACAGCTGATCCTCTGCGTAGGCTTAAAGAAGACGGGTTAATCTCGTTTGCAATATACAATGGAACACCTCTTTGAGTTATGGATATATGTTTACAGGTGCTTCAGTGTTAGTGATTAGTTGCAACTACGTCCATACTCAACCGTTATTATGTATGGTAGTATTTGTTCATGCTTTATTTTTGTACTTTGGAAAATATAGAAAGCGTACTTTACGCTATTGTACAAGCTTTTGTGTTCAGGTTAGTCACAGACGTTAGATTTTTTCTAGCTGTTTTCACTTTTTCACTTTGGGGGCTCGCCTTACCACCCCTGCCTCTTTGCATCCATTACACAGGCTGAGTTGTACACTTTCAAGTACATGCATCACGCGCATATTTTTACTTCTCAGCCTGGGGCAGGATTATCACTAGAGATTGTTGGATTGCTGGAATTCCGGCATTCCAAGAATCTCCTATGTTCTACCTGTTGAGACAGCTGGTGTTGCGGGATGGACTTATGACCAGGCATCCAGAATGTTCTCGTGGTCAATGTTCCTAATGTGATGGAACATTTACCTGGGAGGGTTCCCTACTTACTTTATTTTCCTTTTGTACAAACACATACAGCACATAAAGACACAGACAGGACAAAAACAGGACGACACAACATAAACTTAAGTTTGGATTCTTCTTCTTCTGTTTCCCTGTAACGAGATTAGAATAAAAAGATTAGATTCTGCATTCCTTGGGTATTGTGTCCTCCCTCTGTGCTGCATCGTTCTCTCGTCACAGGGTTGGTCTTCCTTCTTCTCTCTTGTTCTTAATCGTTCACATTATTGAGCCATTGGGGGAGATCAAGAGAATATTATGGTTTCTTTCTTCCTTTTTGGAAGTCTTGTTTCCTGGTTGTTCACCGCACTCTCCTTTCCTCTTTATTCTTCTCTACTCCCCATATGCTTCATTTAAACACATTCACTCGCACAAATTCACATGAGGATATTATGAGCACTGTTTGACCTCTGGTTGCAGTTTCCGCAACTTTTATTCTGTTTGTCTATTTGTTGTTTGTTCCACTAAATATAACACTAAGTCAAGCCTGGTTCCCTCCACCATATACACACTTACACTTTCACACTAATCGAGTGTCTCTCAGCGGAGTTCCAGGCGAGGAACACTTTGTAACTGGAGTTCCGGCAAAACCTCATTGATGCTGATGCTTTTATTTTTCCTGAAGGTAGTAATTTTCTTTCTCGATACATTAGTTATTAATTTTAGTAGCAGACGTTTTGTTATTATAGTGTATTTTACTTGATTTTCACCATTATGGCGTTGGAGTGTGTACTTTCAGATTCTTTGCCATCGCGATTTTCGCGGTTGACCCGATCGCACGCGCCTGTTTGCCTGCACAGTCCGGCAATGTTTCACTAGATGTAACACTTATGAGATATTTTACGGATCGCCTCTCCCCACAGCGCGCCTCCCGGCCAGGTATCTTTTCCTATAAAATGAAGACACTTTATCTGCCGTCACCAGTTCTGGTCTTCTTAGAACCTCTGTGACGGGTCTCTCCCCAGGAGGGCTCTTTGTTCTCTAACCAGTTCTTCTGTTTCTCTACATCCGGGCAACAATCATCTCGCAGACGTGGTACATATTATCTTCAACTAGTTTTAAATCCTTCAGTCTCTGACTGTAGGTCCCATGACCGGTAACGAAATGTAGTAGACCTCCTTCCAGTTCTAGGTTCATATTTGCTCCCTCTGCCACGTCTGGAAACATGCTGAACACTCTTGTAGCCTTAGATGTTTCATTCCAGAATCTTTGCCACGCACTGGTCAGTATCTCTTTAATTTCTCGCTTACTTTCTGCTGCCTAATGTAAGATGTTCATAATTTTATCTCATCTTCCTTTCTTTAACCAGTACGCGGCTCCCATTCTTTTAATTTGAAGATGCATGGGCTTGGTCACGGTCCCCACCTGGAGTGCTTCCACCGGAGTGGTTCTATAGGCTCCTCTAAGACGGAGTAAGATTTTTCTTTGAGATCTGTTGATAATTTGTATTTGTCATATATCATCCATCTGGTAGTATCAGGCGCTGGCGGCATATCCAACAACGGAGCAAATTATGACATCGTGGTACATTCGAATGATATTGATTGGTATTCTATAGTCGTTGATAGCGATATTTACAATGTTATGTGATATTTTAATAGCTTTATTTTTTATTGTAGTCACATGGGATCTTAAATTTAACTTTTCATGGAGTAGCACACCTAGATATTTTATCTCTTTTTCTCTTTTAATTGTTTTCCCTTCTATCTTCATTATTGGTCCCCTATTGAAATTCAGTTTATCCTTAAATGTTATATATTTCGTTTTTTCTACTGATATTAATAGTTTATTGTTCTCGCACCACGATGTCATTCTTCCAATAATATGTTTTGCTATATCTTGTAGATCTTTCCTGCTTTTGCCCTTTATTACGACCGCCAGATCGTCCGCATATCCCACGACCCGTTCCACTTCTTCCAGTCAGTTCAACAGTTCCAGACATGGCTGAAACATCACATCCCACACAGTCGGCCCCAGCACTGAGCCCTGCGGGCATCCTTTCGTCGGAGCCTTGCTCACGACGCCATCAGCTGTATCTATTTCTATTCTGTTTTGGAAGTAATCTTTTATTGTTTTCCAGACGTTTGGGTGAACCCGAAATGTTTTTCAATTCTGATGGCCACTACACATTATCAAATGAGCCGGCAATGTCAAAGAAGACTCCCATGACGTATTCGCAATTATCCTGCTTTAATATATTTACTGCCTCGCAGAACTCATTTATTGCATCTTCAGTGGATTTACCCCGACGAAAGCCAAACTGTAGGTTACACTGTTCTAGGTTTTCTCTTTTGTCATTAATTCTGTTAATTAATACTTTTTCAAAAATTTTGCTAATTACGTTAAGTAAGCAGATCGGTCTGTATGATTTGGGATTCGTCCTCGGCTTATCCTGTCCCTTATACACAATAATGAAGTTTGCTTTTTTCCATGTTTCTGGGAATCTTCCTTGACATAGGCATTCATTGTATAATTTTGCTAAATATAGCGCCCAAAATTCCGCTAAAGATTTCTAGATTTCATTTTTAATTCCGTCTGGACCAGGTGCCTTGTTTGCTTTTAGTGACTTTAGTCCGACCTTTATTTCCTCATTGGTTATAGTTGGTAGTTTTTGTTCTTCACCTGCCTCTGGGGGTTGCCTTACTTCTTGTCTGATTTTTGAGCGCCACTCGTCGTTGTCGTTATCTTCGCTATCATCTGGAAATAATTTAGTAAAGATTAGCTCCAAGGTTTGCTGCGAATATACTTCACTCCTGTATATTCCTTTTGTCATCGTTATATCTATGTTACTTTTCGCCCCTGCCCTGCCTTGAAATGTCAGTGACTGATCTTCTTTATTATGGACTACGAGTTGGTATTGGTTAATTATGTCTTCATATTTCTCCCCATTTCCATCTGTTCCAGGACAGTGCCAGAGCGGGGACTTAGCATTAAAATTACCTAAGATAAGTAAATTTCCCCTATAAAACTATTCCAAAATTGTTTTCAGTTTATTTACAAAGATGTCGGCCGGCATAGAGAACTGGCAGTAGAGGTTGACAACGGTTATTTGGTGTTTTCCAAGTTTTAGGCTGAATGTCTGTATCCACTTACATGTGTATTTGGAGTCCACCAACGCTTCAATTTTCTTATTGAAGATTACCACAGCGACCATTGGACACGAATCTTCTGGTACCAGTGTCACGGCGTCTGTCGGCATGCCCGGTATTTTCTCCTTATTTATATAGGGTTCTTGAATGCATGTCACAGCGACATTTTCTTTCTCGCAGTGTATCCTAAGTTCATGGGTTGTTAGGCGTGATCTTTCTAGGTTAACGTGGACAAATTTGAACATTTAGGGTTGTCTTAGGTGAACGCAGCATGCTGGAAATCTCTCCGTTGGCACAAATACTGTACGTCCATACGCCATAACGAACTGTATGTAGACATTATTTAATTGAAAAGACTCATCTCTTCTTTTAAACACTTTGTCTACCAGGTCCAACAGGTACTGTGGGTCCGTTGTTATTCCACTGGAACGTAGCTGTGTGTGTATTTGAGTGAGCATAAGTACCTTTACTATTTCTTTTTTGTGGATTTGTCTCTCCCTGTACCTGTTGTTTTCGTTGTGCGCACTCTGTTTGGCTTTTTTCTCTGCGAGCTTTTTTGTCTACTATCTCTTTTCCACTTCACTCTGAAACGATACCACAAAGTTTCCGTTGCTGCTGTTTCGTACTGCAACTTCAAACCCATCAGCCTTTTATATTTTTGTCTTTCTCTACTTTTTCCTGTTTATATATATATATATATAAATAAATCACAGCCATATTCAATCCACTAGTGGATGAGGCCTCTCCCCGAAGGGAGGAGTTGGTCTACTGCTCCCACGCTGACCAGACGGGTTGGGAGAGGAGAGCCGAAGCTCTCACTGTGATCGCCACTGTATTTTATTCACAGCAGCTCCCCAATTGTCCTCACGATGCTGGGTCAACACCGAAATTTTTGAGCCCCCATCGGGAATCGAACCCGGGACCGCTCGCACTGAAGTCGAGCGCGCTACCGACTAGGCTACGCAGGAGCTC
>JAGDQP010020210.1:0-19600 GCA_022664845.1 Lepisma saccharinum | reverse complement strand
TTTCTTTAAATTTGACACTTCGAACCCTCGTATCTCGACAACGGTTCGAGATACAACAAAACTAACGAAAATTTTAGCACCCTATTATCGCCCACCAGATTGGTCTACAGAACTTTTATATTAAGTTTCAGCTTCCTATGACTATTTTAAGGTTTCGAAATGTTCGAACTTTGAACCCTCTCTCTCCCTTACATCGTTAAGGCTACGTTCACGCTAACCAGCTTTTCCCCACGTACCTACAATCATTGCAACGCTCTACATGTACACTTTCTCTACTTGTCATTTTTTAATTTTGAACTTTGAACTACCTTATCTCGAATTTAGTTCGAGCTACGTTCCAACTATTACCGTTTTCGTTCTTGGACTCATTGACCAATTAGTTCCATGTCGGCATTTTTCGAATTTTCTTTAAATTTGACACTTTGAACCCTCGTATCTCGACAACGGTTCGAGATACAGCAAAACTAACGAAATTTTTAGCACCTTATTTATCGCCCACCAGATTTGTATATAGAACTTATATACCGAGTTTCAGACTCCTAGAACCATTTTAAGTTTTCCAAATGTTCGAACTTTTAAACCTCCAAATGTTCGTACATCGTTAAGGCTACGTCCATACTAACCACCTTTTCCCTCCTTTCTACAATCATTGCAATGCTCTACACGTTAACTTTTACCACTTCTTTTCAAATTTCTCAACTTTGAACCAACATGTCTCCCCTGGTTAACAGATAGCCGGTCGGGTTTTCCACTTCGCTTCCCATTCGTATTCTGTTTTATTTTTCCTGTTCGTACTACTACTACTCTGACTGGGGTTACATTGTTTCCCACCATGGTCCCTTCAAAAAAATTACACCTGCCCGCTCCCTTCCCCTATCCAGCTCTGCGCTTGCTTGCTTGCCTCCATGTTATATGTACGATTACTTATTTTTCTAATTTGTTTTCCCGTCCCACCCTGTATATGCCAGCTCATAACTTCCATTTATCTGTTCTTTTACACTCTTTAGGCAGCTTTGGCTTTGGTTGTATCCATGATTCTAGGTTGTTTTGCCACACTGACATCCGTGTACACCGACATACACCACTTCCACCATCCCCCACATACGGTACACCCTGCCCCATCCGTCGTCCCTAGCACTACAGGTGGGCGCGCTACCCACTGAGCCCCCGTGGATCGACAGTTATTTCACGTTGCCGATCATTCCATCTTACGTTTTTGCATTATATTTCAGTACCTGTAGTTCTTTTGTGTCCTGCTCTCTCTATTTCCCCCCACATCGCATCGATGGCGGTTTAGTACCTCAAAACTCGGCCTTTGTCCCTTCTTTACCCCATACTGCTCTACGTTTGAGTGTTTAACTTCTTTCAACCTATGTATTCCCATCCCACCCTGTATATGGCCCTTTGTCGTTTTACAGGTCAAGCTAGACCTACCATTACATCCGTTTTTATGTTATTTTAAAACCTTTAGGCAGCTTTGGCTCCGACTATGAATGTTGCTGGATTACTTTGGCGCGCTCAAACACACCCACGCACGCCATATTTGTCTCACCCAAACCTTCATTTCCTGTTTATGTTCTTTTCCGACTCCGCCCCTCGCACTACTGGTGAGCGTGCTACCCTCTGAGACACTGTGGCCTGAGCGTTAATTCGCATTAGCTTTCCCTCCGTCTTACATTTTAGGATTATATTTCCGTCCTTGTCATTATTTTGTATCCCGCTCTCTCTCTCTCTCTCTCTCTCTTTCACCATATGTTCGGTGACGGGATGGTACCTACCTACACACTAGGCCTTCGTTCCTGCCTTAACCTATCCTGCTCTCCGTATCCGTGTTTACATTCTGTTCAGTTATGACCCTTTAGCATTTTACAGGTCAGGTCAGCACAAACATTACGTGCTTGTTTATGTTATTTTACAAACTTTAACCCACTTTGGTTCTGAATGTATAGATCATATTGGGTTCATTTGACGCGCTCAAACACACCAACACCCATTATCTGGTGTGGTCGGACGAAAGGGTGACCCACGTAGGCTTTTCCCAATTTCCAGCCCACCACTATTTGACAACTTAACTGTGGATGTCGGTACGATATGTTTCCTAGTATTTTTATCTGTAAACCCTCGTTCGCTTATGTTCTTTATTATTAATAATCCCTCGTTGTTAAAAGCTTTTACATTGCTCAATATACAACGGTTCCGGAAAGTCAACTGAGGCCTAACAGGCTGGTAAATAGTGCACCACGTCGTGGAACATCCTCGGAATGCATTGAACTTTTATTTAGAACCCTGCTTACATACCGGTCCGCAAGTGCCGTTGCTTTTTTACTTCTTACCCTTATATTACCGCTGTTTCTTCCTAAATATAAACATCTCCTTGATACTATGTTACAATCTACCTAACAAGTTTTTCTTGATTTCGCAACTTTTAGGGTTTTTGCACACCCGACGTTTTAGTAATCGACTGCGCACTTCTACAGTAACTATTGCCACTGTTTAACTTTTAGCTTACTATTAAAGTCCTTATTCTGGGTACATACCTGTCAGTTGCTTTCTTTTCCTTCGGATGTTCACTCAATCGATGGTCGCTGATACACTAATCTTCTCACAATGGTCCACCGTCGGTTACGTTCGACATTACTCCTTCCCCGTCCGCTCCCTTCTCTCGCTGCTCATAAACCTGACCTTATTTTTTCATTCTCTCCTTTCGATGAACACTGCTACAAGATGCACTTTCCCCCTCACCTCTCCCTGGACGCTTGACTGATTGGTTCGTTTTGTTCCCGAATACCTACGTACATGTCGCTCTCTCTTTCTCGCTCTCTCTCTGTCTATCTATCTTTCTCTCTGTTCACCCCAGGGTCTTCTGTTTCGAATTTCTTTCATCGTTCGCCAGATTTTTAGTCACATTTTTTCTCCTTTGTTAGAATTTGACAACTCTTTAATCTCGTTTGAAGATGCCCCCTCTTCTACCCGTCTTTCTGAGTCTCAGATTTTTTTCCTTATTTCAGGAGCATGATTTCAAGCATCCTTGTCATCTTGAACTATCTCTTCTCTCTGACTTCCTTGTTCCTATTTAAGAATTATCTTCTCCGGTTTTTCCACCGTCATTCAATCCTTTTAATATTACTTTATACTTGTTACCTTTATACATATTTAGTGTCTACTACACATTTTGTTCTGCTGATGTATTATCATAACAACACCTTCATCCTGATTGAAGCTGTCGTTCGTCGTTCTCAATACCAGAGAGTTTTCTTTTAATCACGTGCAGACTATTCCGTTTGAAGATGACCTCTCTCTTTTCTTCATATCCATTTCAACTGCTCATTATTTACGTGTGGATTATTTCAACAATCCTTGCCAACTTCAGTGACGAGGCTTATCGCGTATCTTTCTTATTAGAAGTTATTTATTCTATAGCGTGTCAGCCTGAACACTTTTTACAACAAAGCCATATGTTAATTCTATTCATTCCTATTCGTAAGAAAGTTCCGGGTTGCCTCGGGTACCCTCTTCTGTAACAATGCACGTCATTACATCGCTCTTTAAACCTCTCCCATGACACGCCTTTACGTCATGTCATGACACATTTCTCTTGTTCGGGTCGATGATACGTACGTGCTTCTTGCTATCTCTTCCTTAATAACTTATCTCTCTATGTACCAGCGTTTTTCTAGGGGGGGCCTTTTGGTATATTACCCTACTACACGACCTCCCTAGTTTCTTCTATGTAGTTTGAATCAGTTATGCAGTAGACCCAACAAGCATCCTTCCTTTTTAAGAGCTATTTTGCTCAGCCAAGCAGCATTAAATACTGTTTTCGAACAATTAAAGGGATCTTATCTATTGCTAAGCTTATTGGAATGTAGTGATTGTCAGAATGACACAAGATATTCTAACTTTAATGGCCAAAACAAACTTGACACAAGACGGGTAATTTAAGACAGGTAAACGAATGGAGTCATACATAACTAATTATATTCATCGGTTTCTTAGGAATAGTTGCAATTGGATATTATTATAAACGACAAGAAACGCTTTGCAGCTACCTTACTGAATGTGAGCTATAATCCTGGTATGCTTTGGAATAAATCAATAACACTTGGGATGGTTTGAAAATTATAGGTTGATAATACTCAGGTGCTGTTAATTAGATGATTTTTACCGTCACTTCACGGTGTATTTTATTAACATCGATAAGACTGATACAATCGGAACAGTTTTCAGTCGCCATATAGAGGGTACCGAATTTCATTTCTCGTCTGTTAGTCTTAATCAGGTGAAAATGCTATTATGAAAATTAAGTCGAATGCCGTAATCACTGATAAAAATAAAATTCGTTTTTTTAACCTATTCATCCCTCGTATTTTGGGATGAATCCCTCGTCTCCACAGCCTTGTAAATAATATCTTTATATTTCAATCAATCATGGAAAGCTATCTTACATGAAACAGACCACTGGATCCTGTACAGTAAGGATTTAGATCAACCATAGCACTAGTACTGCGTTGGTGTATATGGCAGAATATTTTGAAAGGATCATGGGCCATTGACATGTGACAATACTAGTGCTTTTGGATTATAACAAAACGTCTAAGTCTGTTCATTAAGATATCTTAATTACTAAACTGAAAGTAATTCTTTATTATCTCTGAAACTATTGTAACTTGGATTCGCTTCTACCTGGTTATTCATGAACAAGTGTCATTTCAAAATAAATTAACGTGGGCAATATTCATTTGATGCGGTGTTCTCCAAGAAAGTGTTTTGGGTCCTCTCTTGTTTGTCAGTCAGTGTCGACCGAAAAGTTATGATTCCTGTTCCTGCTGAGTACCTTCTGTTCTCAGTAAAATGTCAAGGACATGCCAGTAAAAAAAGTTTCAAAGGCTAAAATAAAGACAAGACATAGCCTATGTGATTTGAGGTACATGCATTTCTGCAGATTTCTGTTGAATAGGGTGGACCGATTATTTTTTTTTTTTTTTGATATTGGAGTTCGAGTAGTCATCAAAAGTTGTTCATTGGTACTAAATAAAGCCATGCCAAATATGACCCTCTTAAAACAATATTTAGCAGGGCCTCTATACACCTAAAGGGCCCAATTGTGTTTTGCAAAACAAGTAATAAAAATATGATACCAGTTTCCATATGTTTGGGTTCGAGTAGTTATGAAAAGTGGTGCATTGGTCCGAAATGAAGCCATGCCAAATACAGTCGGTTTTGGCCGTTTTCAAACTAAAAATTTTCTCGGGCTCCGGGACTAAACTAAAAATTTTCTCGGGCTAGATATACTTTGATCCGGCTGTGTTTCGGCGAACAAACATAACATTCTACAACTTTTGCACGTTACTTAAACTCAAATTTCCAACAAAAAACAAATCGGCCGTTTTGGGCCCCCTGAAAAAGATTGTTAGAAAGTTGAGTTTGAATACCGTGCAAAAGTTATAGACTGTTATGTTGTTTCTTCGCCTGAAACACAGCCGGATCAAAATCAAATATTTAGCCGGGCCCAGGAGGGTCGAAAAATTGTTAATTTTAAAAACGGACGATTTTTTAGCAATGTTTCATAAAGTTTTGCCAATATCCTATTGCTAGGAACGACTGTTTTGATAACTTTAAAAATGGGTGATACTTACAAATTAGTAACATTTGAAACAATCTTTACTCAAATGAGATAATATTGAAGTCAGCATTTGCCAACAGTCAAATTTACAGGTTTGATCCTCCAGGGATATTGAGGAGAGTGGTCCTTAAACTCTGTGTCATTGTTTTCTTAATGTTGAATTTTGTAGTTTCATGTAAAAATATTTTTATATTAAATTTTCTTTACATTTCTCTTAAAAGAATAACTTAGGATGTTCCATCTCTTATCAATTTACGTATTTTTTTCCTTCCAAATTAGGAAACGTTAAAATCTGGTGTGAAAGACTACATCTACTCAGGTAGAAAACTGTTTAGAAAGCGTAACGAAAGCACGTAACCGTCTTACAAAAACTTTTCGTAAATAAATTCTAAACGTTCGCTCCGAATGAATCTCTCTGCTTCTTATAACAAAAGATTAGTTTATTAATGAACTATTTATCTTTCAAAACTCCTGTAACGAAAATCGTGGACTGCATTGGAAATCTATGCTTCGGAAAAATTTCTTCATGTTGAAGGAGTGCTTTATTTTCTTCTAATCGCGAAAAGAATCCGCTATGAAAGGCACTACTGGAAACTGGATTGAAGCTAATGAACGTTATCTTACAATTGAACATTAGTATTTAAGGGCCTAAAATGTTAAATAAAATAATCATAAAATCCACAATCATTCATTTTCTGTTTTGGAGAAGCAAAAATATGTTCAAAAAGTATTTTCTTTAGTATTTAAGTTGTTCTTCTAATCAAAGGACCCCGGCCAACTCTCGGTAGGAGGTCTACGCCACCAGGATTGAAACTGTAAATCTTGATCTTATGATATAATCATCTTATTCAGTCGACGAAAAGCAATGACAAACAACCATCAGTTCACCATTTGCAGTTGCTTCATGGATCGGCCTCTGGATAGAACATTCATCATCATCACCATCGTAATTTCTTCTGTGAAAGTTTGAAATTAATAATTCTTGGTTCCACCTTCTCTTACTCCAATTTCTCAACCAGTGTTAATTTAAACTCATTATCTAGTCATCAGTAATCTCTGTTTAACCAAATCGAACAAGAAATAGTCTTGAGATCAGTATTTATTAACATCCAGAAAAGTAATATGGTCAAATATATTATGTTAGAAAGTGGTAATCTTGTGGACTCATGAGATTATTGCCAAATTTAGATAAAAAAATTAGAGTAGATTGAGATAAGCATCTGAATGTTTGGCTACTTCCGTTGAAAACCAAAAATCAATAGATTTTAATATATATTACATGTGTTAAAGTAAGTCTGTATGATCAACTTTGTATTTTTTATGTCCTTCGGGCATCTAAGGCTCAGGCCGGGATAGGAGAAGGGAAAGGATGTGGGGAAGTGTCGGTCAGGGCCTAAGTTGAAGGTATCATCCCGGCATTTTCTGGTGTGAGTGAGGAAAAACCCTGGTAAAATCTCAGTCAGGATATTCGGCCGCTGGTATTGAAGTGTTCTAGCTGTTTATATGAACGAATTTTCAGAGCGTAGGTGTGTGTGTCTGTGTGTGAGTGGCTGCCACTTTAAGTACAACAAGGGAAGAGGAAATATCAGTTTAATGAAAGCACTGTGATGGTTTGGTGAGGGAGTTATCAACCGATTTTGTCAGTTTGAACGTATGTACACCGTATGTACGTACGTACGTACGTTTGAACGTATGTATGTAACAAAACCACTATTTTTTTGGAGATATAGGGGAACTTGAAGAAATTATTTTAGGTTTGGGTTCGGAAGCCTTGATTTATGAGGTCGTTTTCAATCTTGTACGGCTACAACCTTGCTTTAGCGGAGTAAAGTTGGAGTCTTTGCTAGTTACAATAGTAAAATCTCTACTTTCAAAAGCTTGTTAATACATTAAACATTTCTAACCAAATGTAAGGATCTGAAACTGGACAGTAATATCTTTTTAATGTAGAATATCATTATTACAACACCTAATTTTGGTGTAAGAAATTTTCATATAAGTAGAGTCTAGCTACTGCTGCCCAATACAATTCGTAAGTAATCACTGTCCAGTAAACAAGGGCTACTATGAAGGCCTCTCCGATTGATATTATTAATCGGTTAATACAAATTACTTTCTGATTGAAAAGAGAATTATAAAATAACACCCATGCTTTTGAAATTCTTGGTTTTCATTGTAGAAACTGAGTGGATAATATCAAATCGACGTTTTTGTGATGCTACTTTTGAGTTGTGAATTCTTCTAAAATTACTATATAACTAATTTTTCATTCTACTTTTCTTTATTTTTCTCATAGAGAAAGAATCTCTTGGACGATATTCTGAGGCAGTATATTATAAGCGTACTTATAAAAAATGTTTGAATAAAAGCTTTTGTATGCATATGAAAGGCAAAAAGCGACTTTACATACTACCATCCAATGCGAAGAAACCTTGAATTTGAAATTCAAGGACTGAAGGAAGGAACGCACTGTAGAAGACAATCGCTTCTGTTCCAGGAAGTCTCCAACCAAGCTTACTTGGATAATAATGCACTTCTCGCGATGTAGCAGCTCGTTATATTTAAGTATGGACAATAAATTTCTCTCCGCCGCGAAGGTAAAGAAAGTCCTTGTCATATGAAATAATAGAGAAGACGTTGAAGGAGTAAATTCAAAATGTAAGTAAACCTGTGACTAAGAATTTTATGCAAACCCATTAGTCACATGTAAAATGGCATTCAAAAGGACTCAAAAAGAGGACAAATGAAAAATATATTTACCTTCTGTAGTAGTTTTGTGGTATGTAAGACATTGACAAGAAGACAGTTCGCTGCTTCTGAGATGTTGCGTTTAGAATACATTTGTCTTCTCTAATTCAAGGAAGTTCTTGTCTTTTGTAATAAATATTTCTTTTTAAATAATGATGGTATTTACCAATAGCTTCAAGTCATAGAAAATATATGGACATTAAGAAGAAATGTATACGTTACCGCATTGGGAAAATGAAACATGTCTATGCAACTTACTACCACTAATTCGTAATTAAAATCCACATACTATATAGGCCCATAGTCACTCAATGACACACTCACTGATTCACTGACTGATCAAAATTCCCAGACCAAACTACTGGAGTTAGAAACACCAAATTTGGTATGAAGGTTTGTGACATGAGTAGGCAAAGGAAAAAAAACCGACATTTTGAAAAAGTCACCTTCTTGGATCCAAAATGGCCGCCTAACTCATTGTTGTATCAAATACACAGCCTAAACCGCTGGGGCTAGCGAGATGAAATTTGGCACGAGAGTACACTATCAATAGCACTGATCATTAATATTCCCAGGCCAAACTATTGGATCTAGAAACACCAAATTTGATATGAAGGTGTAGGACCAAGAGTAGGTAAGGGAAAAAATCCGACAGTTTGAAATAGTCGCCGTCTTGGATTTAAATTGGCCGCCAAACCCATTGTTGTATAGAATACACAGCCTAAACGGCTGGGGCTACTGAAATTAAATTTGATATGAAGGTACAACATCACTAGTAAGCTACGAAAATATTACGAAATGTTTCCAAAGTTGCCATCTTGAATCCAAAATGGCGGACATAAAAATCAATTGTCCACACCGTTTGAACTAGGGATACGAAATTTGGTATGAAGGTACATGATCACTAGTAGTTGTGGAAAATATTTTAAAAAATGTTGAAAAGGTCGCCATCTTGAATCCAAAATGGTCGCCGAACTCATTGTTGTATAGGATACACAGCCTGAAAGGCTGCAGCTAGAAACATCAAATTTGGTATGAAGGTACAACATCGCTAGTAAGTTACTAAAATATTACACAATGTATCAAAAGACGCCATCTTGGATCCAAAATGGCGGACCTAATAATCCATTTTCCACACCGTTTGAGCTAGAGATATTAAATTTGGCACAAAGGTGTATTATGACAAGTAGTTTAGACAAATATTACATTTTGGAAAAGTAGCCATCTTGGATTCAAAATGGCCGCCCAAATACTCATTTTCCAAACAGTTCGAGCTTGAGAAATGTAATTTTATATGTAAGGGTACCATAACAAGTAAGTCACGGCAATATAAGAGAACATTAAAAAAAGTTGTCAACTTGGATACAAAATGGCCGCCCAAAAACCCAATTTCCAAACCATTGAAGCTAGAGAAACGAAATTTTGTATAAAGATGTATGACCAAGAGTAGGTTACAATAAATGGGGCAAACCTCCCCTTCCCCGTGGGAAGGTGCAGATGGACACAATGGTGGTGCAGTTTTGCAGAGAGATTTTTGTTAAGATAAAGGGGGCTCAGTCCACAAAACTACTAATGTTGGGGGCGCAGCCCCCACGGGGATCGGGGGCCAGCGCCCGCAAAGCGAGTCCATATAATATTTAGCCCACGGTCACTCACTAACTGACAGACTTACTGACTGATCAGAATTCCCAGGTCAAACTACTGAAGCTAGAAACACCGAATTTGGTATGAAGGTGTATGATCAAGAGTAGGTAAAGGAAAAAATCAGACATTTTTAAAAAGGCACCATCTTGGATCTAAAATGGCCAATCCCATTGTTGTATCAAAAACACAGCCTAAATGGCTGGGGCTACTAAAATGAAATTTGGAATGAAGGTTCATTATCACTAATAGGTTGCGAAAGTATTACAAAATGGCGGACCCAAAAAATCCAGTTTCCATACCGTTTGAGCTAGAGACAAGAAATTTGACATGAAGGTGTATTACCACAAGTAGTTTAGGAAAATATTACAAAATGTTGAAAAAGTTGACATCTTGGATCGAAAATGGCCGCCGAAGCCATTGTTGTATAGAATACAAAGCCTAAACCGCTAGCGATAGAAACACGAAATTTCGTATAACGGTACATTATCACTAGTAGGTTACGAAAATAATACATAATGTATCCTAAAACGCCATCTTGGGTCAAAAATGGCGGACCGAAAAATCCATTTTCTACACCGTTTGAGCTAGAGATACGAAATTTGGCATAAAGTTGTATTAGAACAACTAGTTAAGAAAAAAGTATACAGAAGTTGAATGAGAAGATGGAACGAAATTTAAGTAAAGTAGTAGAGAAAAGGAATGAGAAGATAGATGAGGAGGTTGATCGGATCGAAAACCGAATTAATCAGATGGCAGAAGAATTAAAAGAAGTAGTAAAATCGTCATATCGTAGGTGCGGAATGAAGTAAAGGAATTGTACCGAAAAAAGGACGAACTTGAAAATTCGGTCCAGAAGTTACAAAAGGGACAACTGGCAATCCAAATGAGGAAAGAAAAAACCCAAACCGAGCTAGAAGCAATGATTAAAGAAAGCTTGGGGAAATGGGAGCTAAGGAAGAAGAAACCCAGAAGAAACTTGAAGGAGTTATTGAAGAAAAGTTGGGGCGGTGAAAACTCAGATTCAATCACAAATGGAGTCAAGTATCCAAGAGGTCGAGGCTAAAATGCAGAAGTTTACGGAAACCCAGGAGGAAAGCTTACGACGTAGTCGGGATAAACAGCTGGTGATACCTTCGATGTCACTCAGTGGTACTTTGGAAGGAGTCTCTAATAATCGAGAGGAATCCGGAGCTGACGACTCGGAAGAAGAGACCTCATCTAGAAGGTCAGCAAGAGGCAACGTGTCAAACACGAACTCTCTTGCAAACGTAAGAAATCTATATCGATGGAAGTGCAAAACCCAATCAAAAGTGAATCTGAGGATGAGTCCGATGAAAGTGGGTATTCAGAACCAAGTAGCCTTCGTCATCTGAAAACGACAGTCGCCGGAAAAGATATAAGTGCCGATGACAAAACCAGCACGATGCTGTAAAGAAAGAAGAACAACGAAAACATTATGGAAATGGGGATCTCAATGTTCGTTTGACAGAACTTCGTTTCCTTGCAACTTATTCCGCAGCTAGGAGTGATATGTCAGCGAAGTCTTACTCAGCCAATTTGAAGGAGAAGCTTCATTAATTGGAATACCACGGAGCCAATAGATACGAATACTTCCTTTTGTGATGAAAGGACAGGCACTTTTTTGGTACAAGTCAAATTTGGATAAATTTGGGAACTATGAGGACTATCGTCATCATCTCCTTTAATATTATCACTCTGAGAGCATAACGAGTGCGCGATTGGCCCACTTGAAGACGATTTGCTATAATGGAAAGTACGATGGAAGTTTGGAAAAGTTCGTTACTAGTCGGTATAACCAGATTCGGGTGTTCGATGATTGGAGTTCCGAAGAGCAGTATGCAACTGGATTTCATCTGTATTGCCTGGAGCTGTCCGAAAAGTGTTTGCGACTTTGAGTCATCTTACGTTCATGAGGATGTTATCCGGAAGTTAGAGATTATTCCCGATGGGCCATGGGAACGTAACTCTCAGTCATACCGGAAAGGTTACGAAGAGAACCCAAGGAAACAATTCCCCCAGAATACACCTGTGAACGAGGTAGGGGCAAGACCTAATGAGGAAATGGATGAACCGGAGTGTACAGCACCACAGAATGACCACTATTGACAATGGAGAAGGAACCGTAGGGGGAAGGACTCGCGAAGGCATCGATGGCGAGGGTCAGATGGTGAAAGCGTACCTAATGAAAGATTGAAACCCGAGGCGCCAGACGAACATACCTGTAAGGATCGCCGGAAGGTTCAAGACAACAGGACAACAAGCCGGATTCAAGGGACCAGGAGGCCGGACGCTGTTACGCCGTAGACCCAGTAGGTGACTGGAAACATTGCAAGATATGTACATAGTGAATTATAGCGAGGATACGTGTGTGAACTGCGAGAGTGCGAGTGAGAGGTGGTGATTTGGAAGAACTGCTTGTTACTGAAGTGTTCATTAATTTACGTGTGTAGTGTATTAAAGGTGTACTCGATGGCAAACCGACAGACGGATGGTTTGGGTTCATAGTCCGTTCTGGAGCCATGTATCAAGGCCACCGGGTCACGACTGTGCCGGTCTATGACAGTTGTCACCGGCGTGCCTAGTAGATGGCGCGCGACATTGTGAACTTTCGTAAATCGAGTTCTTTATTATCTTCATTATTATTAATGATTTCTTAAAAGAAACTAAAGTGACATAAAGTCTTGACAGTTACCGAAGATATATTATTAATAAATTATTTATAATATAAGTATGATTGTAGGCAAAAAAAACAGCGTTTGCTTTAGTTTATTGTACTAGTCAGCATAACCTGACGAAGCAGGTTCTGCTCTGTAGAACAACCTACAAACACAAATATACGTACACCAGCTAGTGAATTGTTCGTTTATTTTAATAGATGTTCCATCTTCTCCCATTGCGAGAGGTTTTGCTAGTTTCTTGGTAAATGCGAGATGCAGCCTCTTGGGATCTCGAGGGACACTCTTGGAAATTCAAGAGTGGAGATCTCTTGTTGGATGCGAGAGGGCTATAATATCTTATTTAATTCGAGAGAGTAACGAACTCTTGGTGAATGCGAGAGGCTGCCCCTTGGTATTTCCTTGGTTAGCTCGAGAGATCAATACAGATCTCTTTGGTAATTCGAGAGATCAGTCAACTCTTGACGAGAGATTGTTCGTTAGTGCGGGAACCTCTTGTTCTTTGAAGAAGTCAGCGAGAGAACTTATTTCTTCTCTTGGGGGAAACCACGTACGTTGCAGTGGCCAACCGGACGTCTAGTAGACGCATTGAATCAGGGATGGAAGATCGTGGCAAGATCAGGGATAAACGTCTATCGCTTCCAGGTTCCGTCTGAAGCCCAGGATCATCACCCGAGTTGTCACTGGCTTTTCTGGCATCTAAGGGGTCGTTCCCTGTTGTTGTCAACGCGGAATTGCTGAGCACCGTCTCGCCGCCAGAGGGAGCTGTCAGACCACATTTCCGGATTTCTTGCGGTGGATCTTCTGCCATCAACTTTTTGTAGTAGTTTTGAGACTACTACCGTTGGGGAAAGTCCTGTAACTCCTACTGGCGCTCGAAGCAGTGATGAAGGAACCGACTTAATTGATCCATTAGATCTACACCGCCTTTATTTTCATTGTAATACTTGATAATTTCCGGTTGCTTTTTGGAATGATTTTCATCAACTTGTGCATCACTGTGTATGCTGCTGATGACAACAACACTCTTGTTCTTTTCTGGTACGTAACTAACCATTGTAATGTTAGAAAATGCAAATCGAGATGAAACAATTTCTCTGTTTTTGGAAGCTGCCATTACGAAAGTTATTACTTCTAATTGTGCCAGCTACTATTATGTTTTCGTAGGAAGATATTCTGCTAGGGGAAGACTTGTAAAATAATCGTCTGTTATATTACGTACTTGATGTGCACTGAAACATGCCACTAAGCACGTCACTACTTCAGCTGAAAGGCCTTGTGAACTGGTTCTCCAACCTTTGTACCACAGTAAAATTGTCCGTCAAATGCATAGACGGATTTAGCATCACTGAGGCAAAACACTTTCGTACCATATTTTGCTAGTTTTTAAAGCATATACTGAATGAACGGACACTTGCCTCTAAATGGGATCAATTGATCATCAATTGTCAGTGATATACCAGGAATACAAACAGATTTGCAATTATGAAGGATACGGTTCCATATATAGAATACATATGCATCTTTTTCGGATTTCTTCTGGAATGATAGCGTTCTTTTATCACCCAGCCATTGTAAACTTATTCAAAGACATTGTAGCATTGTAATAGGGATTTGAATCCGAACTTTGAAACAGTTTTCCAACAGAAACATTCCAATTTCTTTCAACACCTTCTAAATAAAAAAGATAATTTAAACAACCTAAACAAAGCCAACATTTCATCTCTCCACTTCTTACCACGTCTTAAGTACTTCTCTTGCCACTCGTTTTCCTAACATAACAATTTCCTCCAAAATATCAGGTGTAAGGAATAAATCTAGGGCTGATCGAGATGAACCAGTAAATGTTCCTTGATGTGGTCCGGGAGCTGTTCGTACACTATTATGAGACCTGTTTTGGGAAACCTTTTGCGTAGTAAGATACCACACATTCCCGTCTTTGGAACACAACTTTTCGCTTCGGCTGCGGCTGACTCTGAAGACTCCTCACTTTCACTAACACTAACATTTGGATCACACTCTTGCACAGCAGGATTTATTTTCCAGTATTACGCGTACTATCTGAGTCAACATCACTACAATCGTCATTGCTAAGGCAAAGACTAACATCACTCGATGTTTCTTCTTCTAATATCCTTGAAATTCCTTTTGCTTCCGGTGGCTATGCTTTTCTACGCTTCAATAACACGCTTCAATAATCTGCAACACCTAGTTAGTATTTATCCTCACACACCCGAACACCTCCGCTACTTACAGACTACTGCAACATTCTAAAATATTGTGTAATTTTCTAGACAACTCTATCAATTCAAGTAGACTCACATTTATACAGTCGTAAGGTTCTAGGTCGTAAATGCAAAGCTTCAAATATTATGGAAGATTAGATACTCTACAATGGCAATTACCATATGCTAATGCAAACTAACACACTTCATCATCTAAACTTTCTTTACTAATTCATCTCATAAAGACATGAGCACAGTCACATTATCATATTTCCGTATTCAACACAATGAATACAATGCAAATTCCTTCTTCAGTTATATTTAACACATATCACAAATATAAATATTCGTTTTAAACACGGAGATCAAATATCATACGTTAAAGCAGAAAAATAGTCAACTATAGTAAACAAAAGCTTCCGCATTGTTAAAATTATTTTTAACTGAAATAAACCGAAAAATCCAGCAATGCAATATTTATTTATTTTTAACTTGAAATCAGAATTAATGAAATAAGCATGAAATTAAACTTCTGCTGAATACAGCATTCATTTGGATGAATAATAACTCACCCTGCTAATATCTCTCCAGAAAAGTTTTTGCTACATCTAAATTTCCATCCTCGATCATCTCATACACCAGACCTTTGATCTCCGCAAAATCAGAATGACAAATGGCTGTTCCATATCCCATCGATTCAATAATTTCCACAATACCCGTCTCTCTATCTCCTGGCCTCTTGTTTTCCTTTTTGTCTTTCTAACTTCATTTTCTCCTCTGATTTACTATCCTCATTAACACCATCTGTGCCTTACTTCTTATTTTCTGACGCCATAACCTTAGCCTGTATGGCATCCACTCCTTGACTATTGGACGCTTGAGCCTTATCAGTATCATCAAACTTCTTATCCAGAATTATGTATGGAGATAACTTCATATCATATACTTTATCACCTAATTGATTTTTCAAACCTTGAAAGGCTAGCTGTATCATATTATATACTTTATCAATCAACTCTGTTTCCGACAAGTTTAATTGCCCAATGTCAATTGCTGTCTCACAAAAATCTATGCACTCCAAATACATTCTTTTTTCGTAATATACAGCAGCCATATTGAAATAAAACGTCATATTTATTGGATCCATCTCTGTTACCGCCTTATTATAATCCATAGCCTTTACAAAATATTTTCTTCTATACGCCTCATTTCCTAACAATTTAAGATTTTCAGTTTCCTTTATTACATCCCGACTGTCTTCTTCCGACTCCTCCAGAACGAATTCTTTATCTTCCTCGTTCATAATCGGACCAGTCATCACTTCAGTATTTTATTTTATTAGCTCTCCTGTCATAGTCCGCTGTATAGTCTCCTCATAACCATCTTCATTAAGGAAGTCATCCTCGCCTGTTACTACTATAGTCGAGTTATCATCCATCAAACTAGTATTATTCATGAATTTGGAAGATAATGCATCCGCTGACAGAGTATTTTCCAATAACAACTCGGATTCTGTTACTCTCTGAATCTCTTCTTCCAACTGGTCTTGAATTTGAATTCCTATATTAACCATAGAGACATACATTTGAGTACTAGTATCAATTGTATTTTTCTTTGCTACTTCCAAACTCATTGACCCCCTTTCATTAGTAGAACTCTCTATATTAATATCTTGCAATTGTTTTCGGTCCTTACTCAACTGCGTGAAAGTTGTTGTTTCATGGCTAATCAAATCCTTCAATTGTAACTCCTTCATCAAACTTTCCATTTTCCAGTTCTCCATCTGAAATCTCAATGCTCTTAATTCAAGGTCACTCTTTAAGTCTTTTAAAATAATCGTTATAGATATTTGGTTGTTGTATCGACTGTTCCATGGAATTCGGATTTGAAAACTAAAAAAATTGACACCATTCTGAAATCAAAATGTCTAAAACCGATCTGCCGAGAATTGCTAATGAACTATAACAATTCATCACTATGAAGGGAATTAATTTTACTACCTCATTAAAGACGGCGTAAAGTTGTATCTCTCCAGTCGATGTTAATACCTATCATTCACTAAATGGATGATAACTGTTGCGTGTTTAATAAACTTACCACAACCTAATATCTGTAACAGTTGCAACAGTATTAAATCAAGACTTGCACCTGTGTAACATAAAATTACACAGATGATTCCCTACTCGTACCTACAGTGTTGGAGTTAATTACCTTTGTCAATAATTACTGTTGATTGCGACAAAATTATCTACCAACATCAATTCATCCACGTAAATAGATTTTAACTGTTGCGTTGGTTGTGAAACGGACTTATTATCTCTCACATACACTTCATTATCTACTTCCTGTACATACTGAATATTTTTGGCCAAACAGGCAATCTTCAAGTGACCTCTCTTATGGCACCGAAAGCAAACAGCATTGTAGGGTTTACATTGATCTTTGCCATGCATTCGAGCACAATTTTTACAAGGTTGCTGTTTGTAATCTGTTCTTCCAAGTTAACTTCGATTTTGAAAAACAGGCGTCTGTTATCTCTATAGATGGCATCAATTAGTCCCTACTAATTTGAGTTTGCCTTTAAAGTATCAGCATCTCCATCTAACTTCTCAATTAACGATGCGATTTCAATTGCCTTTGCAAATGTGAGTTTAGCCTCTGACAATAATCTCTTACGTATCATGCCATTGTGTAAACCAACCACAAATTGATCTCTTAACATGGGTTCAGCGAAATCACCACATCGAACCACTTGTCGTTTTAACACTCGAATATATTTTTGCACAGATTGAAATTCGGCCTGTTTGGTGACATAGAATTTATATCGTTCTATAATATCTGTATGCTTTTGTCCAAAATGATCTAGCAAGGTGGTTTTTACTTCTCAATAAGACTTATTTGAAAGAAGAGAACACGCGCAAATATCTTTCGAAACATCATACGCTTCTGGACTGATGACTCTCAACAAGATGTTAACCATTTTCATTGGATATGGATTGTGCCTCACTGAATAACTCAAATCGTTCTAAATAGTTCTCTATATTTAGTTCATTGACGTTTATTGACTCTAAACATTGATAACAAAATCTTGACCTTTTCAACCGACTTGCACCACTGAAATATTCTAAAATATTGTATAATCTTCTAGACTCAATCAATTCAAATAGACTCACAATTATACAATCGTGAGGTTCTAGGTAGTAAATGCAAAGCTTCAAATCTTATGGAAGATTATATACTCTACAATGACAATCACCATATAGTGCATTACGTAAGGCAAACTAACAGCCTTCATCATTTAAACTTTCTTTACTAATTCTTCTCATAAAGACGAGTACAGTCACATTATCATATTTCCGCATTCAACACAATGAATACAATGCAAATTCCTTCTTCAATTATATTTAACACATATCACAAATATAAATATACACTTTCAACACATAAATCAAACATCATGCGTTAAAGCACGAGAAAATAGTTAACAATAGTAAACAAAATCTTCCGCATTGTTAAAATTCTTTTTAACCGAAATAAACCGAAAAATCCAACAATGCAATATTTTTTTCTTTAAATCAGAATTAAAAAAATAAATATGAAACTAGACTTTTCCTGAACACAGCAAATACTCTCTTATATATTTTTTTTAAAGTCTACCCATTGAAAGGGGTACACCTTTTCTTTGGGGACATACCTTCTCCAGTTATTTGTGATATCTGTCTCAATATGTCATAAGGAGAAATTGAAATCGTGGGGCATCAAGTTCATTTTCCGTTTTGAGATTGCACATTGCTATATAGCAGGTCATATTTATGAATAAAATGTAAACTTCGTTTTTATTCAACTGCAAGAGATGTCTAAGTGCTGGAAAAAGTTTCAAGAAAACTTATTTAACGAATGTAGTGCCATTTGTTGACATCCACATTTACAAAATACTTGAAATTTAAATAAGTAAAATAATTGAAATCATTAATAAGAATTGGGGCCTGCGAAGGTCCCCAAAGTGCAAACACAGGAAAATTTAAATAAATGACATCGTATTATTAACAAATAAGCCTCAAAATCATTAAATGTTTTAACATAATTTTGAAGGACTGATTTAAGATATCACAGATTTTGGATCCTGAAAAAATATTTAATGGTTAAAAAATACGAATCAAAATATAGGGCGCCTGTGAGGTCACAATTGTGCTATGGAGTATTAATAGTTTTTAAAACAGAAGGCGTTTTTCTTACAGACTTCACAAGCTGACTCTGTTGGTTGGAAAACTGAAAGAAAGATATAAAGCTGAAATTATTCCCGATGTGGAAATACACCGTACCATTTAGAGTTGTATTTCCTTCCGCCAGTATGTCAAGGCAAAACTGCATAAGTTTGGTGTAAAATTGTTCAAAATTTGCATAGAAAGGTTATTCATATGTAGGCTATACTGTTTAAAAGGGAAAGATTTATCAACTTGCGTGTTCCCACATTAGTGTTACCACAAAAGTGGTTTTGGAACTTATTTACAAGCTGCCTGATAAAGGTAGAACATTGTATACAGACAATTATTATACTAGGATTACATTAACTCGTGAATAGTTGCAGCGCAACACACATTTGGGAGATACTCTCCATTCTAACAGGAAAGCACAATTGCAAAGAAGTTGTGCAAGCGAAACTT
>JAGDQP010020209.1:7608-28987 GCA_022664845.1 Lepisma saccharinum | reverse complement strand
TTTTTTTGTAAGCCTCTTGTTCTCAATTTTATCGATTTTCTTAACTGTTATTTTCAGTGATTTGACCTGGACTCACAAATTTGGAACTCAATTTCCTAGACGGAAGTTTGAAGCAGAATTATTATCTATTCCAGTCAATTTGCTTTTTTACGAGCTTCCTTCCTTCTGATCTTGCTATCGAATGTATATCCATTGCTTTGTTTTTTAGATTATGCCCTTTAAGCATCTATGGATCAGGACAGCATAATGTTGAGTTTAGGAAACAGTCAGTCACGGTATTTACCTGGTATGACAGGAAATACTCTGAAAAAACTCAGTTAGAATAGTCTGCCGCTAATATAGAGCCCAGGACCTCCCAAATTCAAATCCAATGCTTTACGTACTGAGCTAAGGCCGTTCAATATCTTCTAATTCGTGTTAACATTTCTATGCAGATACATACATTTATACTTATACTTACCTGGATACAGCTATACTCTGACCTTGTGTCCATGATTTTTAACTAATAACATACCCTAACGAGGCTTATACTAAACTTTATTAATATTTTATCAGACGAAGTACAATTGAAGAAAATTAAATATGCAGAGCATACAACAGCACTGGATACCTGTTTTTCTTGAACCCAATCAATCACGAAGTAGTTCTATTTAAAGGTTCAATTTTGGAACCGTTCCGTGGTTGGATGGACACAAGAGAAACTAGTACTTTTGTATTGTTCTGCTTATATAATTTTGCTCGGTATTATTTCGTCTGATAAAGCCGTTGCTAGAATACTGAAACTATTAGATCATTCATAGTATTTTTTTTTGTAAAATCTAGTGTATGTTTTGTAAGAATGTGTTATTTTTAATTTTATATGTATTTTAGTTTGTTTTTTTTAAATAGAAAGAGATGTTTTCGATGGAACATGTATTCATTACGTTATTCTATCATTATTTTCATTCACTCTTTGTGTGTTTCCTGTATCTTCCTATCATTTTGTTAGATCAGAACTTCAGATCGTATTATTTATTTCTTACCTTTGTCATTTTATCTTTAATTACTATCTTTATTACTATCTTTAAAATGCAGTTTTACTTTGTTTATAAGCATTATTATTAAAGTGATATATTCACAACTTTCCTGCTAAATACTCACTTGAATCACACTCTAAACCAGTGGCGGCTTATAGCTATGAGCAATGGAGCGATGTAACCTCGCTAAAGTTTTAAAAAGTAATGTACTATCTATATTTTAAATTTGATTACACTTCTGCAATTATCCTGAGAGATATGGGAGAACTCCGAAACTAATATATATATAAAAAATAATACTGGTAATGAAACCATGAATAATATCGTTCAATTAGGTATCAAAGATAGATGAAATACAAAGCCTTACCTTGTGGAATACTGCAGTTTTATTTCGAATACAGTGAATGTTTACAGATTCTTTGAATGTAAGTTTATTAGCAAGACATTCTCCACCAATTCATCGGACAACTGCCCTCTTCTGTATTGGAACAAATCTCTCGATAAACTCAACAAACAGTCTTTCCACTGATGCACTCGACGGAACAGCGGTATTTTATTTGATAAAGAGGTTCTTTATCGCTGAAACATCTACTAAATCCTCAACACTTCCCCGCCATCCCGAAAAACGTGGTTAACAAATCTTCCTGTAAAACACTTGCTACGAAATCGAAAAACTCATTTTCCTTCTTTTGGGCATTTGTTGGTTGATTTCAGTCGGTCCACAGGCAGACCTAATAAACATTTTACTTTAAAGCATTTGCACGTATTAATGTTCTAATTTGAACATTTTGAACAGAAAATAATTATTTTAATTCCGACCACGGAAGAATATTTTCTCCAATATCAATTTGTCCCTCCATCATGTTGCTGAGTGATTACCACGTGATGACTACCGGAAAATGTGACGTCATTTCTATCGGTGTTGCCAGCATATCACAATTCATAACATTTACGACTGACATCTAGATTTCAGTTTTGGATCTTACATCTAGATCTAAGATTTGGCGTGTTATTTTTCTTGGATCCTTCTCTCAATGGCTGGGATGACTTGCTCAGGAAGTATCATACAAAGTATCGCTTATTTTGATACTCGATTCTGCTTAAAAGTATCGATTACTTCCGTACAGAAACTTCTTCCTGAAGTGTCGAGTATTTGCCTAGATACCAATTTTTTGTATCGCGATATTGTCAATCTCTCATGCTTTGAAAATTTATTTAGTTGAGAATATTTTAACACCTTAGTTTTGTAGATGCAGTGAAAGAGAAAGACGACAATTGGTGTTTAGATTTTGAAATATTAATAAAAGAAGAAAAAATGGAAAATTAATCTGATCTTTTGAGTGGTTCATCCTTTGAAATGATTATGTTTTCGAGCAAAACTTCGTTCCGTTTCTTTAAAATAAGTGTGATTGTTCAAAATTAGTCCTTTCCGAGCGCAGAAATATAAGAATTTCTGTGTTAGGAATAAAAGGGTATCAGATCGACTATGGAGGGGGTTTAACAAACACTGCAAAAAGTTTTGTTGATCTTTCAAATAATTTGCTTTCAAATTTCAGTGGTTGTCTGTCCTGAAGTTAGGATATCTCATATCTATACATTTGTTTAACAAAAGAATGTTTTTTTTAATTATTATTTATGCACAGATCAAAACATAACTTTATTATAAGTTATCCAAATTTGATATTCTCATTAATTACTTGCTTGAACTAAAGACAAAATACATCAAGTATATAATAAGATTCTATTCATCAGTATCTGTAGAGGAAAACTTCTTGGCTTAGGCATTTTTGGCATGACCCTATTTTCAACATTTTTTCTTGAAACCCCATTCCAGTGAAGCACGGGCTGCACTGCTCTACACCCTGTTATTGAGATATACTCGTTTGTAATTATTCTTAACGCATTACGGTCTCTTCCAATACCAGGGTTAAACGCCTCGCGTTTTCGTCCATCTTAGACAGAAACATTGGGTGCATTCTTTGTGTTACTTTAATGCATCTTTAAATTTCGTGAACTCAAGCTTCATCTATCTTAAACAGTAATCTCCTATGTTTGTTTATTTTCAGAACTAGTTCGTGCAATAGGTCGGACTAATTATTATGCTGTGCGCTTGAGCTTATTTATAATTTTGATGAAGTTTCCAACTTTCTTCTTTAGGTACTTTTCTTCACACGCCTACAGATGTGTCGTTCTTCGTGATGTCCTTGTTTTCCTTTTCATAGCTTCAAACTGTTTTCATAAATATGTTTACAACATAAATATCAACCTGGGCCAAAAGTCTTTTGTGTGTCTGAGAAATCACTGTTTTAGGAGTATGCTTTTTCAGGGCAAGAGATGGGAAGGATTAGACATGTGCATTGTCAGACTGATAAAAACCTTGGAAAACCTTAGTCAGATGACTAACATAACAAATCCTGCTGTTAGCCATCTGACTGCCTTCCTAGTACCGTTGCGAAATTTGCGACTGTGATTCCTGGACCCTGAGGGATGGTTTCCAATCTCCTTTTGTCCATTTTCCCAATAGGGTTTGAATAGATCTGAAGTGGAGTGCACATATGTACTCAATCCTTTCATTTTATTTCAGGAATATGAATAAGTGTTCAATATCTTCTTGATTCGTGATGTACTCTTACTGGTTAGCAATAAAGTGTTTAGTATGTGCTTGAGTTGTTAATATTTATATGTGTACATGTTCACACAGACTTCGATGCTCAAATAAAAATAATTAATGCTGAAAACATGCTTATTCTGCTTTCAATTTCTGTTTCTGTATTTATGAAAGAAGAAAGTCATTTAAATGAAACTTTCCTGTTAACTTTTATTGACGAACAAGACTGGCAGCTATGGCCTAAATCCATCATGTCTGAGGAATGACACTCATCGGCGATTACTCTTCTGCATAGTGAAAAGGAAAGTAGAAATCATAGCCTTTGTTGAGGTGCCATACTAGCAGTCGCCTCCTGAGTGAAACTAACGGAAACCATGGAAATGGTCACCCTCTATGGTAAAGAGCCCCAGCGCCGATCTAAAATCCAGGATCTAATAGCCATTTGATCTCGGGAGCTGGGTATAACTCTCTATGGTCGTGTGTAGATTGATATCACGTATATAAAGTTTATGAAACCCATTTGAACACATCATTATAAATACAACGAACAAATAAAAGACATCTTTAACAACAAAATCAAATAAGAAGAAAAAAAATAAGTTAACAATGTTAACACTCGATGGATATCTGTACCTTTGTTCCATGACGACACTGACACAAGAACTTAACACTAAAATAGTTGAAGTGACACCATGTTTCTGAGCATAATAATGCAAATATTCAGAAAGAGGTGTAAAGTAGAAATATAATATTAAGTTCAAAACAATAAATAGATAAGCAACATAAGAGAGTATTATATTTAAAAAATCATGCAAAGGAAACAACAAATAAAAGAAAAGCGAAGGTGGAAATATAGTAGATATGTTTGCACAAAAAGGATGGGAAAAGTAAAACAACAATAAATTAAATAAATAGAAAAACGAAAGTATCATATAGTGAGTGATACAAGCAAACGGAAACAACAAGAACCAAACCTACTCATAACAGGAGAAACCAATAGCAAAGTTATTTTAATTAAACAGTACCACATAAAATTAAGACGAACTGATATGTCTTCACCCGTACATATGATAAAATGATTCGATATGTCCATTACAATGTAAAATAATTATTCATTGAGTTTATGATATAACGATGTCGAAAGCAATAGAGTATTTTTAAGTTGTTGGTAAAATGAATGTTCAAATGTGGGTATAGAGATGAAACAGAATTTAAACCTTTTGGCATCATTATCCAATGTAATTGTACATTTACAGATCTTTTCGCCTCTCTAAAACAATGATAATGTATTGAAATTTATATGATATTTTTCGAGACATGTTTCCATGTTCCAAGTAAATATATAAAAACTTTTGTCACTTTAAATGCGTTCACCAAAATTACAAGAAATTTTACAAGGCTATGCACATTAGTTTGCATGAGTATGGAAAATATCTGCGTGCTCAGTCTCTCATTATCAACTTGAATATCAAGTAAACTTTACATGAAATCATGCTGAATCATCAAACGTACATATACAGACAGCTTGTAACATTTTACTCCTGTTGTGAATGTGGTAAATACAAGCAGTTTTATTATTGCGATTTCGGCAGAAGTAAGCATCGTACGAAATACTCGGACAAACATACCTCGATGAACAGTAGAGTTTAATTTATTAATTTATTTGTTTAACGTTTCTATATCAATAGTAACCCAGAAAAGCAATAATTTCAACATGAGTTCATTCTGTGTTCGTAAATACCAGTGGCGCGCAGGAACAAGAAATTTTAAGTAATTTGATATAACGCCTCAGTTGAAGTTGGCAATACTGTAATGACATCACAATGTTCCGTAGGTAATGCAAATTAGTTATATCGCATATTCGCAGTAAAGGCGTATTAATAACCGTGATTTTAATACTATTAGAGTTAAGAAATAATATCATAATTTTATATTGTAAATTGCATTTTAATGCTATGGAACATTTGTTATCCGAGCTTAAAAAGGAGAACAAACAACGAAGTGTGTCAATTTTATTGACATATTGATTTTTGAAACGCCATATTTAAAATAAATACTTTGTTAAATGGATGGTCTGAGAGGAGAAGATTAATATATATATAACCTCAGACAATGAATGGATTCGTATGACAGCTTTATGATATAAGTAATATGGCAAATAGTTCATATTAAGAAGTATGTAATTCTAAATGTGAATAATTATCGGATCTATGTGCACATCATGGTGGAATTAGTTTACTTCGGGGTAAAGTATGACATAGGATATCTTTACAGTAAAGTTTAATGAAGATTACAATTTAGATTAATCTATTCATATTGCAAGTATGGATCGTGTAGATGGTTTTGGTAGGAGAGATTTTAGATACCATCTCGTACGAAATTGCTAGAGCAAGCAAGGTCCTCTCTCGTACTATCACGTCATTATATGTAATTCTCATATAAAAAGAACATATATTACACTGTTGTGTACAGTACAAATTCATTTTGCTAGCGATAAAAGAATCTTAGTTTCATCAGGTATTGCCTGCATACAAGAATCTGTAAATATTACTAAGTGTAACTAAAGGAATTAAAATCCTAACCATAGTATCTCTGAAAATTAACGGATTACGTATTTCAGATTTGTTAACAGTACTGCTATACATTACGAAAAAAAGAAACTTAAAGAATGTTGTACGTAATTCCTAAATCATTTGGTTATTCTCTAAACCATTTCCATGAACATTTTCATAGAGTTGGAGATGACACATCTATTTAAAAATTAGAGATTGTCAGAAAACATGTAGCAACTTACGGATTCCATCCTAGGTCCGCTGGGTTAATAAATAATATTCCTGCTCTTGACACTGTAGCGGGTGTGGCAGTTCGTAGGTGTGAAATTTCAAACAACAGTCTCATTGCTGGTGTCAGAGCTATTCTTTCGTTACTTGCCAGCGTCAATATCTGAAACAAAACAGAAATATCGTGTTAACGTATCAAACAAATATACACAAAGCTGACACTCAATAAGAGTTTAATTTAAGTGAAAAATTAAGCATGGATCTTGAAGTCCTGAGATAGAATCTGGAAACAACTGGCAAACTGATTTTTTCTTGACATTGTTTCACTTACCTAGATCAAGTTTAAGATGGTAAAAAATTCAAGAATAAGGCTCCTATATATCTAAACGAGATTGCTAAAGGAAGCAAAAATAATCATTTTATTTGTTTTCCCAAGTATAGTAACAGAAAATATACACACGTAGAAATTTTGAAAATTAAAGTACACATTGAGAGATGCAAGGAGGAAAAACCTTAGTGATTTTTGTTTATTCTTCGTTAACATTTTGTTTTTCGTGAGCAAATGCGAGCATTAGTGATTGGTAACGTTCTTCCTAATCTACTTCATTTATTACTTCCTTCATATAACTGACTTCCGCAATTTATTTTGCATAAAAATGATCTAATTTTGATTCAAAATATACGTAAAAATGTCACTAATATTTTCGATAGACACGAGTCCAAGAAAGAAAAAAGCTATTTCTTGCTAGCTCACGTACTAAACACGCGAATGTGGAAATCATACTTCTGCAAGAGAGTCTACTAGTCAAAGAGAGAGATTTACAAAATAAAGTATGAAGAATAAACGTCACACATCAGAATATATTTAAAATTGCACTGCACTTTGTTTAATCTATTGATCTTCGTCGTGTGGCTATAAAAGAAGCGAATATAGAACAGAAGCAAGTGCGGAAGCAGCCTCTGATGACGCATAGTGTGATAAACACCAGAATTTAGATATTTTTGGCTATACAAATCATTCGAACTTTTTAAGTCTAAGTGTAAAGAAAATACTAACATCCATCACGAGTATACGATAGTTCATACCACATTGTTTTAGTTATACGATCGCCAAATTTCTAATAAGATGTCAATAGACCTACAGTGTGCGTCTCAAATTTTAATTTCAGTGTACAACCTACATGATCTCAGTGCACTCAATTCAACTCTGGCCATATACGTATATGACAATATACTGTATATATGGTCTAGTAGGCAACATGGCCGCTTCCTAGCGCCAGTCCTCTCTGTCCAACTCCTCTTCTATATGCAAACGCGCTTCGAAGAAACGTTGACGCTTTTCTTGTATATTTGTGAAGCTGGTGAAAATCTGTCTTTACATCCCAATATGTATCTCTTTCCACCTTAATTTACCATCTTATATATAGCAATTACACAGTTTACGTAGAATTCCCTCGTAGAATTCAGTCCACTCAAATATAAAATTTACAGTAGAACCTGAGCAAAATAATTCCAGCCCCTACTTTAGACCTTATAATCTATAGACATGAAAACAAGCTTCGCATCAACATGTATAGAAAACGCACCGTAGGTGGCGTGTATAAACATGCGAAATCAGCCCATCCATGGCGAATCAAATATAATCTTTGGTATAGCTGCTATGGTGTATTAGGGTCTATAATACCTGCAGCACAGAATCTGACATCGGGAATGAATTCGAAAAATAAAATTGAAATAGGTTTACAAAATGGATACAAAGACATGCACTGGAAAGTTAATGCAAGTATGCTTTGTCAAAATTACCAAGAAAAAAAAAAGCTACGAATGAAAATACCGGAAAAGCGGTCCAATTTCCCTGCATTTTCACCTTTTGAAAGCAGTTATCCAAAATCTACTTTAAAAATAACTGGAAACCTGTGCCCATACACCCCAAAATCATGGAACAATCTTTTACCGGATATAAGGGCTATTAGACCAATACAGAAGGTGCTTATCAAGTTAAATGTGCATATTCTTATTTATACATTGGTATGACCTAAAGCAACATATACACTCGCTTAAAGTAACATATGCAGGATTCTATAAGTGGTAATATACTAATAGTGGCTTACCAAAGCGTCTTGGAGAAACTGGTCAAATACCAACTGAATCACATGTCATACACAACGCTTATAAAACTGAAATTGCAACATTTGAACGTTCCTTTATTCTTAGAAAACAACCAAAATTAAATTTGGACACGGACATATTCAATAAAGATTGAGTTACTTGTTTGAAAGATTTTATTTTGAGAAGAAATACACGAAATAACCAAAACATCGTTGGTTTGCCTAATTCACAAACTAACGAAACTGGATCCACATCACTCGACATACTACTCCACATGTTGTTGATGCAAAAGTGATAATGCTAGACCTAAAATGGAAGCTGAATATTTGTAAGTTTTTAGCATCTCCATTACTCTGTTTTTCCTTTTATTTACTGGGATGTTTAGGTGCAGATGAAGTTCTGTAGTCACTTTCTCAGTCGTTGATTTTTTTATTTATTTTTGTGCGATGTCACAATCCGCTTTAAGACCCGGCGGTCCCTATCCTGCAGCTTCGTTTTTCAACCACTATTTTGTCCAGTAAAAATGTTAATTACAGTCAATTGGGTGAAGTTTTTCAAGAGTTTGGTAAAGTATTTTTAATAGTTTGTAATGGTCCTTTGGGTACCGTCTGCCGTTTAGAGTATTATGTATGAGTGTCAAGCAAGCTTTAGAATCTGGGACATTTGCTTTATTGTTATTATTTGTATAAATGAGTATTTTATATGGGAAAACAAAGTTTTACAGATGAATTTATAGTTTAAACACGCATTTCTGTCCTTTCCCACATGTTTCGTGTTTTTGATAGTTCAGTCGGTTTTCCAGAGATGGCACCACATTTTACTGCTTGGTTTTAAGATACGGAGATGTAATAATGAATTTAAATGTGTGTTGAGGTTTGCTTTCATAAAAGCAGTTGTATATAACTAATTAATATGTTAATATCTGTTCAGTTCTGTGTACTTTCTGTAAATGAAACGATTTAGCTAAATATTTAGTCGCTACAAGATATGGTTACCAAGTAGCTAAATAGGTAGTTCAGGGTTCTTTGAACCAAAACGAACGAAATTGTGTTTTAAGTGTTTAGTGTCGAATAAATGCTTCTTATATAGCCTGTTTTTGATTTAAAGATTCTCCGGAGTTATCACTCTGAATTAGAAGTTATAATCTTGTTATAACGCTGTCAAAGCTCTACCTAATAGGATAATAAGATACCTTGAACAGATTGTTTGTTAAGTAATCTGGATTCGAAACGGGCGTTCTTAGCTAGTGCGCGTTCCATCAAGACAAGTTTGATTCACGTACCCTGAGATCTTCAAGAAGAGGAACAATCCAAGACAGGAAAGGAACAATTCATCTACAACAACACCTTAACAAGTTTCAAGAAATTACATTAAAGATGAACGCTATGTTACAAATATCACATTTCTCAGAACAAAAGTTAAATTATTTATATTGTTATAGTAGGCCCAATAGAAAACAATCTGAAAGATCTTGTAAACCAACTCAAAGCAACAAAACGAAATGAGTCTGCCTCAGCAGTGTGATGAGGCACTTTCGATCTTCATATTATAAGACCTTCAGTTCTTTCTTATAATATGCAATAGCTCAGAAACTTGGAATAAATCGATTGACTATTTATTTTTTATGCATACACACATACAATTACACTCACATACAATTATACACAAAATGGATATTCTGCAATGGATTTATCGTAATAATAATAATAATAATAATAATCATCATCGTGTTACCTTATTGTCGTCCATGAGAGTGTTTAATGATTCAATCCACATAGGATCAATGTCTCCATCCAAAACAATCCACTTGGGAGCATCCCCAGGAACATTCGCTTGGTCTCTCATAATAACAGAGAAAAAACCTAAAAAGATAATTTAAGATGTTTGAAACAGTAGAACTATTATTTTTTTTTTCATTTAATTAGATACGTATAAGTCCAAATAAGTTATAGTATAAACGAAGGATAGCCTCCAAAATCGGAAGTGATAGTACAGAAAATTGTGAGATTTTTATTTCCACAGAATCGCGTATAGTATAAATATACCTTAAAAGAAGCTTGTAGCGTAGCCAGGATAAGAACGTTAGAATAAATCGAATTCCCTAATTTAAAATCAGCGGTATAGCCAGACAAATAGTAGTGGGGGGCCTGATATTTGCTTAGGGGGGTCACCTTTACAAATATCAAAGAGCATCATCACATACTTCATGTTTATCCAAAATACAGTAGTTTAATGATTATTCAACCTAGTTTTAATACATAATGTATCTGAAATCGTAAAGCTTGGTTGCTTAACCCCTTTCAAAAAATATTACTTTTAAATATTTATATCCCTTGTATAAGAATAGTTCAAAACGGTTATCGAATTATTAATAGAGGTCATTTTTGTACTGCGGTGCAGATGTTACTGTCAGCAGATGTTTAAGGAAAAGGTAATTTATGCGCACTGGTTTATCACAGGATATTCAATAACAAAAAAAAATCTATCCAATAACATATGCTTGATAATTTCAGTCCTCTACATGAAGCCTAAAACGTTATCGAACTAGTCAAATGGTATGATGAATATAAAAATAGTGTAAAAATTATAGTAATGTAAAAATGCGACGTTCCCTTCCTTAATAATGATGTCCTTGCGAGAAACTTGCGCTACCAACTTAATAAACATTGGAGTACGTGAGCAAAACTTGAAAAGAGAGTTCCATCAAACTCGTTGCTGTAACTGAAAGGTTATATCCTTGTGAGAGGCTTTAAGGATGATGATCTTTGTTATGCGAGATTATTTGGTAATGTAGATTTTAGGAAGTTATAGGCGTAGTCGGTATGACGTAGGATTATTGATTTAGGATCCGCATATTTGCATTTAGAATTTTGAAACTAATTATGCTATACAAACGAATCGGGAATGAAACGAAAACATTTCGAATACATTTTGGGTGTCAAATGAAATCATAAAGCAAGCAAATCGAGAATGAAGTGAATATCGTTTGATTGCTCGCACAGAAGGCTCTAACACATCAAATTACTTAAATTTGACAATAACAATTTTTGTAACACGTAACTACTTCTTGCTTGAAATAAAACTTAATGAAAACTTAACTGAACCCAAAGCACCTTTTATTAATATGAAGAGTCTGTATTGGTAAAGATGTCGTCTCAAAATGATCGAAATTGCCTTTCAACTGTTCACTTTAAACTTTTTCACTAAACAAACAACAGTCGTTTGGTGCACTAGGATCATGTTTTAACTTAGAACTTCAAAGAATAACGTTCTTATAACTGATGGTCTGTGCAAGTCAGAGCAAGATCAAATAAAAATAAAAAATGACGTCTAGTCAAGAACGTTGTTAAAACAAAAAAGTCCGTGCTAAAACGAGAGATTAATGGTATCCGAGAGTCACTATTTATACTCGGCGTCTGTCCTTGTTCGAGTTGGACTTTTAGTCTTTTCCTGTTGGCTTTGTCACGTTGCTTTGTTCCTAAGTCAACACGTGAGCTTACTGTGATTGGTTGAGATCAGTACCACATGATCTGATCACACTTGGGCTATATTAGAACACGTGAACAGTTGGTGTTCTAAACTGCTGAATCGTTAGTTATCCTGATGACTATGATTGACCTTTAATCGAACACGCCGCTTACTCTTTGAACTTACACGTGAACATTTAACGATTGCTGATGAATTCAATATAGCCTTGAACTTGTTGTTTTAATATATCGATAAAATGACATGAAAACTGAATTAATCTTGGCTGTTGCCTTCTGTATATTATACACATGATATATACATGTCAATTTCATGTCTGTTGCTACACTCTCGATCGGTACGATTTATTAAATAACAGAACTTACATCTAATTTTACATACGAAACATAAAAAAAATAATTTCATACACCAACAATAAAAAGGAAATCAAAAGATTCAAAAACTGCGCTTGGGCTATGTTGAATATGATGGACTTAATTATATAACTAAGGATAATATTTTGTTTGTTTGTTTGCTTGCCAGAATTTTTTCCGAATGCTGTGTTGAGAGAATTCACTAAACTGACGGTAATCGACACTGTATTTTTGTAAAATTCTGCTCCCTGGTGAAAATAGGTAGAACTCATCACATTGGTTTCATTATTCTTATACATTTAATGCATGTTGCATATTTTCATGCAACGATCAGAGAAAAACAATAGCTAATTAATTAATTATTAGAGGGTTGTCCCATTTGAAAGAAAATAATTAAAATGGAACAAGTTAACTAATTGCTGTAAAGCATTGTTATTTTCTAATCACTTTTAATTTCAAAAGAAATAAAAAAAAGATATTATTGTTTCCATTAGTATTAGTAGTAGTATTAGGCGGAGGAGAAAAGGAGAAAACGTACAACATTTTAGAAAATATAAATATTACTTAAAACCTTAGAAAGCATAATATTTGGGGGCCTTGGTGCAGAAATGGTGCAACCCACAAATACATTTGAAGCGTATGAGGGAACAAACGTCTATGTTACATTTTGCCTGTATTGAGTAAAACAGGAAAGAGTGTGACTCTGAATGATGTCACAGACTTTTTGTTCCATTAATCAAACACACTGTTTGTAACGGCTACTTTTTCGTAACAGTGATAGCAGTAACTTCTATTTTAAAATATCTTGCATAAAAAGCAATTAAAAAAAGTAGTTTAGGAAAAACCTTTCTAAATGGGAGTTATTTGATCCCAACTTAAAAAAGAAAAACAGTGTAAAAGCACCATTTAAGACTAACATAATTTTCTGTAGCTTGTTATCTGAATAGAATGTCGTTAGGACTTAGTAGAGTAGTTCATATTATAACTGTCAGAAAACTATTGTATGCAGCTATCGGAGCTTTTAGAGATTCAGTTACATTCTCTTTGAGAATAATTAGTACAAATATGATTAAAAGTTAATATTTAGTTGAAATTCCTTCGGCTGTAAGTAAAGACTATTTCACAGTACAGCAGAGTAATAAAACAACGTATTACGTAACAGTTGCTTCGAATTAAATTTATTTATGAGCTTTGTACATCTTTGGCTCACGTCGGGATGAGTTAGGCTGAAAATGAGGAAAGTATCAGCCAGAGCCTTATTTACCGTAACATCACTGTTCGATTTGTACAATTTCAAGAGAGGGGGAAGAATTAGTGAGATACTTATTATATGGTATTTTGGGATCGTCCATATCCCATACTAGAGCTTTAAACATAACCAGGGAAGATTTTGCAGAGGTGAAAATCACAACCATCTTCTTCTACAAATCAAACACTGCGTAACATCGCGGCATACTTCTGGTGAATCTGAGAGAGACCCTGGTAAACTTCAACAGCGGGTTTCGAATTCGAATACTATATTTTGGTTTTCAGGCATCTAAAACTTGGGTCGGGATAGAGAAGAAGAAAGGATATGGGAAGGTGTCAACCAGGGTATAAGTTGCAGATAGCATCCGGCACTGTCCTGGTATGAGAAAAAAACCACATGAAAAACTCAGTCAGGACGGTCGGTTGCTACAATTCTACCTACGACCTCCCGAATGCTAAGCCAACGTTCTACTACTGAGCTGCTGGATTCAAACTCGCGTACATATCCATGACCGATCCAAAGGCGGCGACGTTACCGTCGCGCACAAAATATTGTTATATGGTACAACGAAACGAAACATTAGGAAAGTACTGCTGGTAATGGACAGACAAAGAAAATGACGACTCGTTCTGGATAGAACATATCGCCCCAGAATTCGACACCAGAACCAACTGTTACCGTTGCCGTGAATTAGAGTGGATCGCATGGTCAATAATAATAATAAAAAACACCGAACCTTACTTAACCTAACCGATGGTTAGTGAACTTTATATAATTTGAAAATGTGTATATATATAAAAGAAAGTTATTTTTATGAAAAAATTAAACATAACTAGGGTGTCTACTGGATGCTGATTTTTATATATATAATTATATATAATTTTATATATTTTATTTAATTATATTATATATAATTATATATAATATATAATTTTTTATATATTATAATTTTATTTTATATATATATAAAAGAAAGTTGTTTTTATGAAAAAATTAAACATAACTTTTAGGTCTTGTCAAATTTCAGGTTTTTTCCAGCTTTTCCAGGTCATTAATTTAAATCATTTTCTTCCTGCAAACAAACAAAAAAATCTTTATCATTAAAAGAAGCATATCAAGCGCATATTATTTTTCAAGTCATTATAGAACATGAAAAAATAATATTTATGTACTAACTAAAATGTATGTTTTTGAAAGATTTCAAACAAGAAAATAAAGTATAATTTAGTGGTTATTTCAACCACCCTATCAGAAGGTGGTTGAGAAAATTGTGCAGTAACAAACATGCAAACAAATAGTACAGCCTAAATGTATGAATGATATTTTTTAATAGTTTCAACGAAAAATTAGTTGAGATCTACCAGATCCAAAATTAAGGAAATACAATTTACCTTTCTGCATGTAAACTAACCAATACTCTTGTTAAAAATAATAATAACAATAATAAGAGTTAAAAATGAGGAATTCATGTATATGTAGAACCCAACTTCGAAACACATTTTACTGCATATTCTTCTTGATGGAGAATGGCCAGTTACTTTATTTACACAAATGTTTTCATCCCATGTATTATTAATTTATAAAGTTTTTCTTCTTGGAAATAAACAAAGTATGTTTATTTTAGCAATTACCCGACTAAGTTAAAGTTGCCTAAACACAATAAATAAAGTCAACTCAAACTCAATTGAATGTAACAAACTATTATGACTCTCCTTAAAATAATGTTTTTAATGCCATCCTCTTAAGTATTTGCTTTAATATGAATTGGATAGGCTTTTCGGAACGGCTCTTGCTCCGTCTTCAGACCGCCGTAGAAATGTAGGTTAATTTAAGTATGTCTGTAGCTTTTTGTGAGATATTGTTTGTCAAGTTTAATAAATATGTAAATCTAAGTATGTGGAAAGAAGTGCATTATTTAGTAAAAGAAATACTTCAGCCCAATTGTAAAATCCACTAGTTTTAAATTACTTCGCTGTCACTGTTGCTATACACCAGACTTGTTAAAAAAAAGTCTGGGCGGCTGCGGAAATATTGGAAGAACTGCTGTCGAATTTCTACCATGTGTAGGAAAAATGTCTTAAGGCCATACTTACAACAAATTCCTCTTCGAGTATAAGAATTATGAAGGTTATGAATTATAAAAAAATATTGAATCTACAATGTACAGGTAAACACAGATGTGTTAAAATTCGAAATGGGTTAATCTCGAATAAATAAGTGGACACCAAAAAAAAAGAGTGTCTCAGTAAATTACCTGGTAGTAGTATTTGCAATATGCCACCATACAACATAATAAAAAAATAAAAGACACATACTTAAATTACATCTCAACGACGGCCTGAAGATGAAGTGAGAGTCCTTCCGAACCTATCCAATTCATATTGAAAAAACTACATAAGAAGACGACATTAAAAACCATATTTTAAGGCGGGTAATAATACGGGTCCTCTGTGGGTTTAAAGTAGATTTGTTTGAATTCAAATACTTGACAAAATATATATTAAACTTAAGGTAATATCAAAACTTAGTTTAACATCAGACTCAAAGTACATAAATGCATTAACCCAATTAGAAAATGAAACAAGACATACATGATTAAAGTAGAGGATAAGAGAAAGATGAAATGTGGAAATAAAAAATACATAGATTCAATCAGATATAAGTATGGCTGATATAATAAGCTCGGATACCCTCAGGGTCGTCACACCCGTGCACACAAGAAGTCTGAGAGTCACTGAGGAGCTTCTAACAAAGATTAGTTACTGCATGCCTCATTCTGTGACCTTAAATTCACAGATTCAATAAAGTTTCAGTTTCCTCCATTCCAACGTTGAAATTATTTCTTCCGTGTGAGGTGTTTACCATTATGAGACACAGGGAAGTCTAAGCACAACTGGGAGTTGTGGTACTATACAGGTGGTTTCGAGAAAGAACATCGACATCAAGAGTGGAAGGTGTATGATTGGGAAGCGGATCTACTGGGTGGAACAGTGGTTAGCGCATTGGGACAGTAACCCAAAGGTCCCGGGTTCGATCCACATACTTTTCACTCTTTAATATCAATAAAATTTCTTCTATACGTTTACAAAGTGGAATTAATAAAGTGAAAATGTAAGTTAAAAATAATAACTTAAAAAAAAACAATCCAGGTTTTTGCTAGAATTCCAGGCTTTTTCCAGATTTTCTATGTCCAAAAAAAAAATTCCAGGATAATTCCAGGTTTTCAAGGTTTGTCAGGTCAGTAGACACCCTGATAACCTCGCCGGGAATCGAACCTGGGTTACCCGATTAGCTGCACAATACGCTAGCAATAACGCTAAGCAGGCACTTGTTAATGGAGGCTTGTCAGTGTTCTATATGGAGTTCTGCTTCATGACTCAGTAATGAGTAAAAACATGTGACATTACACGGCCGATATTCCTTTCCCAGAATGACTCCTAGAAATAGAAAATGAAGTAACAGCTTGCGCCTGCTTGTTTCATCGGTGTGCTGTTGTTTATACCCTTGCCGAAGTTTGGAGAAAAGTAGCAATAGGAGTAGGTAATACTTTTCATCAGTCGTAGCAGTGATAGCAATTTAGCCAAAGTAGCAGTAAAATAAAAGCTGCTACGCTATTTTTTCCCATCCATACTGTTTAAGCGTGCATTCAGTCACGGGAAGAGTATGTTACATAGACTATTGTTTCACGGTTTTTCAAGTGCATTTCGCTGCAGAAATTTCTGAATACAGAGGCTATTTGTTGCAATGTGCTCAAACCAAGTACAGATACATATCAAGGACACATAAGAGACCTTTGTTTCTTAAGTAACTCCATTTTCACCGAAATATCAAGTAGACGTTTGTTCACGAATACTCCTCATTTATTGATATTTTTTGTCTTTTTTGACATTGAAATAAACATAGAGAATAAATATTTATATCCCAAAATATCAACTTAAGTGCTTTCAATAATTTTGTTGGCTATAGTACTGGATTTATCAAGTACCTGTAACTTCCGGTACGCTTTTCTAAGCAATTTTGTAATATGAGTTACACCATTTATGCACCATGCCTTTCATTTAAGTTATTGACATTACACTGTAAGGGAATTCTTAGTGAGAGAAGATAAAATATTTTATCAGTCTAATACAATAAAACCTCGTTTATCAGGGACAATTTTAAATAAAATAAAATAAATGTGCAGCGTTGTACTGTCTCTGACATCAATTTATTAATATATATATATATAGTAAAATAAACACTTTTGGTAGTGTATTACGGTATTTAAAATGTAATATGAAAATATCGTAAATCTGATTTATCCGGAATTTCGTTTATTCGAAACCGGAGCGGTCCCATTACGATGTACAGGACTGAAAGAATACAGGATTTCGAAGAGTAAAAAAAAAATCGTCTAAGAAAGAATATTTAACGGAGAAATTGATACGAATAGAAGAAGTCAGATGAATATTGCAGGTAATTAAAAAAAAGAAGAGAAAAGGTTGTTTTAATAATGCTTAGGTTTAAAAAGAAATGCATCCTAAAGCGTTAGATAAAGAAACCTGCAATACGCTGATCATAATTTATTTTAAAGATACCTTGAACAAAGATTACGCAGAGAAGCTGGAGTGTACAGCTATTTCAGACATTTTTCTCTGAGAAATGTGCTACTCGTAGAACTTAATAAAGGCCTCTCATATATATAGATAGTTTGATAGCACTTCATGTACTGTTTATAGTCCAGGGCCTAAAATTCAACAAAATCACAGTTTCACACTGGTAAAAATGTTATATAGTATAGAAAAACTAGTTTAGTCAGCATTTGTTTTGACATATAATCAGTGTTCTGTCCAGTACATCATGTTTACCTGCGACCAAAAAAATATTATTATTATTATTATTATGTAGGAAAATTTTGGCATTCAGAGCAAACAAAATTAAAGGCACATTAGGATACATATTTAATTGTATTGTATTAAACCATAAAATACAGGAAACAAACCGGTAAGGAAAATAGTCACACTGGAAAACTAAGTAATTTCGTAATTTTTATCTACGAAACAACACATTTCATTATATCGGAAAAGTGTAATGTCCTATTGAAACAACAGATAAACGTGCAGTTAGTTGCCTATTTTAAAACTATATGAATGCAACCGAAAACGTCTGAAAACTAAATATAGTTAAAAAGTTCCTTCACCTCAAAATTGGCAATGGTTTTCCCTGCCATCTAGGAGACACCTATACGTATTAACTCTGGCTTAATATCATATACTGGCAGTTATATGGAATTGAGTAACCCATTGTATAATGAATGTATTGAATCAGTAAGACTTAGTTTGACACACTAAAGGCTTTTAAATGTATAATCCGAGAAAAGTAAGGTACTCACATTAATACCACTCCACACTTTAAGAATTATAGTTCCACACTCCTTTCCTACATTTCCACAAAGTGTGGAGTACTCCACTCAATTTTAGGCCCTGGTTTATACCACGAGCTGTCACTGCAACCTTAAAGTTACTCACAAAGTTAATTATCTTCTTTTTTAGAGTACTGTACCGTATTTGCTTATAGGTGTCAAATTATTTAAAGTTAATGTAAAGTAGAAAAAAGAAGGAAAGAAAATCGGATTTAATTAGACAAGGTGAATCTTACCATCTTTCCATTCTCGTGTGGCTGGGTTTATGATACCAAATAATTCATCGTTGGTCACTGCTTTAGGATCCAAATCATTATACAATGGCTTCAATTTCATATTTACATAGGTTCTATTTAAAGATTTCCATACTTCTGTCTTGCCATTACCAGCTCCTGCCAGAATAAACACAGAGTGTCGAACTTCAAACAATTCCTTCAGTTGGACAATCTGTAATGTTAAAATAGCAATTAATTTAAGCTATAGATTCAGTTTATACACAGATTCCATTTGAAGGATACACGGGAATAAAGATCAACGTCCATCAAAAGTCCAAATTGAATGAATAATGCTACGCTAAAGTGGAAGGAGAGTAGTATAATGTGGCGAGGTTAGTTTCCTGTGAAAACGAACATGCTGCTTGAAAATGTACAATTAAGTTTTCATGTACTTAAGTTTCCTTTTTATGTTTCGCTGTAGGGCCTATAATGTTGTAACTTCATGGCACTGACTTGCCGATTATGCAGAATGACTTAAACACCTTAATTCCATTTCCACTGTTGAGTATTAAAGCATAGGTAAATAAAGTCCTAGATTGCAGATTGGTCTAGCAATATTCTTTCTGTCGTGTGTTAGCTGTTCCCGAATGAAGATGAATATTCGAGTCCTGTGCAGAAATCGCGTACAAAGAAAATTAAAATCTTGGCAAATATGTCTGATGCACTAAAAGAAATAACTACCATGACTACATGAGTCACCCTACAAGTAACCGTGCTCACGATTCAGATGTTTCTAGAATATTTCTCTTATAAAAAGGAATTTAATTTAATTAAAACAGGCTGACAAGGCTATTACACTTAACTTTATTATAAAAATACACAGTAAGCGGTACAGTTTCAATGTTTTAACAACATCTTCCTCAGACAAAATACTAAGTGATGTTTAGTTTTGGAAAGTAAACGAATTCTGGGATGTGATTGTCGGAAGACGTAGAAAAGATCTCTTGGCTTTCTGGTGCTTTTTATGAACTGTTAGTGTTGATTAGTGTTTCGTCTGGAGAAGATGTTGTTAGAACATTGAAACTGTAACGTTTGCTGTGTGTTTTCACAATTAACCTTGTCAGCCTGTTTTAAGGAATCTAATGACTTCGTGTGATACACAGAATACTCGCCTGACAGGGCTGATCAGTGTACATCCTGTGAGGCGAAAAAGTCAGGAAAGTCCACAATTTTGAAGCTGCATGTCACGATTTTTTATGTCTATAAGGTACTAGAATTAATTAAAAGTGGTATTTCATTGCAATGATTATTGTATACCATGTTTAAAAGAGTTCTTCATTTGGACCTTAGTCCTTTTTATTTTTTGCATTTTACATTTTTGTTTGTATTGCGCCTTCCATTATTGCTGTCCAACTTTAAAAACTAATAAAATTTTTAATTAATAGAAAAGCATCATTCTTTATATCCCACTGTCACAATTTCCACTAAATATGGGCATAATTAAGTATTTAGGGCTTAAACTTAAAAATGCGTTTCTCTCAAAACTTTCAAAAATGGACTTTGATCGTTATTCCCGTGTACTCTTTATATGTTTACTGGGTTTCTAGAGATCTGTATCAATTTTTAACTTTCAAGTCATAAAAGACTCGTCTTGAAAGAGGATAAGCATTATCTTCTAATTTAATCTTCATATTCGGTAAGTTTTAAAAATTAAGATATTTTACCGAGATCGGAATGGTCAATTTTCACAAGGCTTAAATTCTAGAGTAAGTGGTCTGTTGGATGTCTATATAAGTTGCTCTTGTCGCCAATTGCAAAAGGATAAAATAGAGAACTACAGAGGTATGGTAGGAGATATAGCAACTATTTTTATGTAGTATTTAATACAATTCTCACTATCCTTTAGTAGCACCTGAAAGCTGCCAAATATTATTGAAAAACGAAAATACTTTACCTTTAATAACTTATATGATTGAAAATAAAGACAACAAAATCCCACCAACCAAACTCTAACCCTGAAAAGAAAATTGATCCTACTCCTCACAGAAACTACGAGGATATAAATAATAATAATAATAATAATAATAATAATAATAATAATAATAATAATAAAATTGAAAACATTGACGTATTGAACACGAAACCTCCCCAACTAAAACCCA
>JAGDQP010020208.1:10736-24527 GCA_022664845.1 Lepisma saccharinum | reverse complement strand
CAAATGCTGTTGTTTTTCTCGCAGTTCTCTTGGTTATTATCCTATCAATGCGAGAACTAAATTTGCTGTCTTCACTTTCATTGCAAATGTGCTTTCACATATGGAAACGTAGGTGACAAAACGATCACGTGCTCAGACATATGAATGGATTCGAAATACTGCATTATTACGTATGTTAATGAATGTTATTTTTCCTACCCTTGGTGACATTTCAAAATGCCTATATTTCACTTAAAAGAAGAAAAAACATCAGCACATTTTTTCCTAATTGCGAGGGTTCATCCTTCCTTCCAGGGCTCGAACCTGGCATCTTTTCTGCGACTAAATTCACTCAACACTACACGTATTCTATAAATAATGAAAATCTTTAACAGGTGCGCTCTTTTAAGGATCTTGTTGTTAGTATTGACTTTAATATGTCATTTTAAAAACCTTTTTTCACATAGTCAAGGATGCATACAAAAAACTAGGATTTGTGATCAGAAACGTTAAATGTTTTAATAATATAAATTGTACAGTGTATTATACAATAGTATGTTAAGAAGTAAAGTGGAATACGCATCAGTCATTTGGTCACCTACATATCAATCACAACAAACGGGATCGAACAAATTCAGAAAAGATTTTGATATTTCTATATTGTAAAAAATATCATGTATCGGCTTATAGATGAAAAATACCTTATAATTTTTATATAAGGTAGACTATTGTTACATGAATTTAATTATATTACTCTGAAAAGCAGACGGGAAATATCTTATCAGATATTTCTATACAAAACTGTAAATGGCATTCTTGCTAACGTCACATTCCTATGTAGAATAAAGTTTAATATTAGAAAATGTGATCTTCGTTCTAGAAATTTATTATCATGTGCAATTCCAAGAACAGAAATTCCTAACCACTCCTCAGAGTCTGCTTAATATACAATAATTTATTAAACAAATGTCAAGATCTAGATTTCAGTTTAACGTTTTCAATATACACAAAATTATTGAAAAAACTATTGGCTCATGATATATAGTATGACAAAGTTAATTTTACACATGTCATTGTTTTATATACTAGCACATTATTTGTAGACTTTTTGAATCATAGTCAATTTTGTTTAATGTTGTAATTTCATTTCTTGTTTTCCCTTTTCTCTTTTTTCTCTAATCTTACCTTAATCTAAGTTGTGTTACAGAAAGAGTAAGGTCAGGGCCGGGGCCAAAATGGCAGACCTTCTGGAAGTCCGAAGATTATCATCTTTGGAGTGGCCGGTTGTCTTACTTCAAATACAAGTAATTATATTTATCATTTTCCTTTGTATTCGATTTTTTAGATAAAATATGTATACGCATATTAATTTTGTAGCTATTTTTGAATCATACTTAATATTTGTTTGCTGTAGTTGTTATATATATTATCAATTTCTTTGTATCCTCATTTAAATATTGGTAGAACGGAGTGACATCCGGGTTTAATGGCAGAAATTCCGAAGATCTGTTACCTTTGGAATAGCCGGATGCCTTTCCTCAGATATGAGCAACTAAAACTTTGTATTCTCCTTTATGTTCCAATTTTTTACACTTCTACATTTATTTGTAGCTACTTATTAATCACACTTAATTTTTTTTTGATGTAGTTGTTACTTCATAGTTGTCTCTCGTTTTTCTTTTCCTTGTACCATTAAATAAAATTGGTTATGGCAAGAATGAGGTGGCATCGAGGATCTAAATGACAGATATTCTGGAACTCCAAAGATCTGTCATTTTTGAACAGCCGGATGCCTTACCTCAAATGTATGCAGTTGTAGCTTTGCATTCTTATTTCTATATTTTAATTTAATTTTGTATTACAGTCTCTTGCAATATTAAACTGTATATGCCTTCTCTAACTAGAGATACATGTCTCTGTCGAAGGTGCACAAAATAAAATTTAAAAAAAGAGTTAGGAAAAGAAGATTCGGAAGAAAATGATGTAGATGTACCAGACGTAATGAAAGAACAAGTGGACAAAGTACTTCCAGGGATGAAGAACGGAAAATCGCAAGGAGAATATGGACTCACAGCATAGATGTTTAAATGGGGAGGTGAAAAGATGAATGAACCTGCCAAATTATTCTCATGTGCGTGAGAAAGAGAGAAATACCGTCAACTTAGAATAATGGTATCATTTTGTAGTACAAGAAAGGGAACAAAGAACAAGTCGAAAACTAGAGACCAATTAGTTTACTGTTAGATCTATACAAAATGTTCACCAAAATTATTTTCAATCGTATTGAACGAGACATGGATGTTAACCAGGGAAGAGAACAAGCCGGATTTCGTTGTGGATTTATCACAATGGTTCACGTACAAACATTGAATGAAGTTATGGAAAGGACTAATGAATATGAACTTCTACTATGTCTAGGATTAATAGATTTGGAAAAGCTTTCAATTGAGTCTCCTTTGCAGCAGTACTTAAATCACTTGAAAAGCAAGGCATCGAAAGTCCATACATCACGTTTCTGCGAAACATTTACTCGACTGCTACATCTGTCATTAGACTGGATCAAGAAAGTGAAATATTTAAAGTTGGAAAAGGAGTAAGGCAAATTGATTCAATTTCTCCAAAACTGTTTTCTGCGATCCTGGAGAAAGGGTTCCAAAATTTATATTGGGATGAAGATGGAATAAAGATCAATGGCGAATATCTTCATCACCTACGATTCGCTGATGATATAGTCATGTTTGCTTCAAGTACAGAAGAACAAGAAATCAGAATGGAAGAGCTGTGTAATCAGAGTTTGAAAATATGCCTTAAAATGAATTTAACTAAAACGAAAGTAATTTAAGTACAATCATAATGCTGCAAAGAAGGAATATAAAGATTAGCGGAGATACAATAAGTATAGTTGATGCGAATGTTTCCCTGAGCCAGCTCAAGACATCGAATACCAAGCCGACTGATGAAATAAATGGAAGATGTAAAATGGCGTGTGATTCGTTTGGAAGACTGCACTTTATTTTCAAAAGCAAACTACTAATGTGTCTGAAGCGTACAGTTTATAATCAATGTGTCTTACCTGTAATGATTTATGGCTGTGAAACTTGAAGAGGCACACAAGGAGCAATGGAGATGCCTGCTATGAATAACTCGGAGGGACAGGAAGACAAATGAATGGATTCACGCACAAACGAAGTAGAAAATAAAAGCAAGGTTGTAAAGAAGATGAAGTGGAGATGGGCCGGTCACATAGCTAGACGAACAGATGGAACATAGACGACAAATATAAGAGTCAGGGCGTGTGTAGATAATAAAAATGTGAGCGGCAACCCTGCTTGGAAATTACTAGCCTAGAAGCATTACTTCTCAGGCAAAAATAATTCACACAGAAAACGTGTTTCAAAGGGTATCGGATACGCCACTCTTTTGGTGATACTGTCACTAAAAGTCAGCTGATCTGCAATGTATTCTGTAAGGTGCAGTAGAAATCTACAGAGGACTATTTGTGCACCATGATTTCTTCCACCTCGTTTACGTCGCACAGTGGAATCAAAATCAAAATCAGGCAGACAAAATGGCGGAAACAGTATGTAGCTGAAGCAAAACCAGAAAGCATTGTGCACTTGAAAGCAATTAAAGTGTAATATTTCCATGATTTAATAACTCATGTACGATAACACAGCGTGTAAGCAAGTCAGTAAAGTAGGAAGTCGGGTTGAACATGCGAGAAGGTAAAAGGTTCACTCATCATAAATATATCAGTGTATGCATGTGTATTAAAATTATCAATGTATAATGTTTCCATGTATTAAAATAATGATGTGGGGGTGATTTGTAGTGATTATATTTTTTAGTAATATGGGTGGCGAAATTGTACGTCAAAGTTGACATCTCGTGCAGAAGGACACTTATGCATATGCAGAAGGAAATGAGAAAAGTAGGAGAAAGTAGAGGCTCAATGTCTTGTTTTGTCATTGATATTACATCCCCTATAGTTGTCACCGCTTGTGGTAGACGAAAAACATTTACGGATACGTCAATTCTCACAAAAATTAGGAAAACGGAGCCAGTGCGAGCGCGAAATTCGCCTGAGGAAATTATTATTGCAACAAAATCTGTATTACATGTTGCAGGGAAACGCGCAGCTTTGCTCGCACAGTCCACGGGGAAATCTCCAAAATGGGCAATTAAAATCAGAAAAGCTTGGGGACATAGAAACTACAGTTATAAAAGAAGCCAATTCCTTACAATGACAATGAAGCTCTGGCGCTATATATACAAGAAGATATGACTAGATATGTGTACACTGAAATCAGAAAAAGTACTAAGGAAAATGGAAGCAAACATTTAACCACCATATGAGAATTTAAGAATGGAAAAAGACTGTACTTTCCCGAAGGCATTGAAATGTCTTCTAGTGGTTCATATATTCCTTTACAGAGTTTATTTGATCATACTCATCGTCGAATTGCAGAGACATTAATATTTGAAAATTATAAATATCCCGTGTCCGATGTTTATCTCGGGTTTGAAATATTCTCCAAGTGGGATGGGGTGGGAGTGCTAATTTTGGAGAATTTATGCAAATCATTCAAAGTTCTGCTTCCGAAAGGGAAATTAACATTTGTACCTCATGTGTTTTCATCTTTTCTGTGGTACCTTTGTACCTGTCTGCTACTTCAATCAACATGGGAGAGAAGGAGACGTTATGGGAATATCTGTGCCCTGCCCCTCAAGTTTATATACACTAAGGAAATAAAATAATCCATAATTGCGTAAACACAAAAAGTCACAGAGGAAGAAGTTAAACTTTTACCAATGGCAACTGTTGTACATTGGGTAACAGTACATGTAGTACATAAATTGCACAAAAGTGATTAATATTCTCATTGACTCTTCCAGCCAAAGTTGTTTCATTTGCGATTGTAAACATAATCAAGTGAATGACTTACAGAAAGCTATGAAGTTGCCAATGAATAAGGATGAAACGAAATATGGTTTAAGCACATTACATCCTTGGAAAAAAGTTCCTTGAATGTATCTTACACATTGCCTATAAGTTCAATTTTAGGAAAAGCAGCAATAGAGGTGTTACAGGGGCTGAAAGAAAAAAATAAAACATAGGTCGGAAATTGTTAAGAAGGCTCTGCGGGAAGAAATAGGGATAAAGGTTGACAATGTTGTTCAGGAGAGAGGAGATTTTGATACTGGCAACGTTGCTAGGCGTGTTTTGCAAATCCTAAGAAAGCCGCAGTAGAAACTGGAGTAAATGTAGACTTTATTAGCCGTTTATACAATCGTTTGTATCATGTCCAGTTACTTAGAACTTGATGCAGATAAATTTGATAAGCATGCAAAGGACACCACACAGCTATACGTGAACTTGTACAACTGGTATAGAATGCATCCCCCAGTTCATAAGATATTTTTTCATGGTGTACAAGCTATTCAAAACTTCTTACTTCCCATTGATATGTTATCTGAAGAGGATCAGGAATCAAGAAACAAAGATTTCAGGTATGTCCGCACATTTAACACACAGAAAACTTCTTACATTAATGTAACAGCGGACATTCTGCATGCTTTACTTGTTTCCTCTGATCCTGTTATTTCATCGTATAGCAAAGAGAAAAGGAAATCTTTGAGAAACTTATCATCTGATGCTATAACATTTCTAAAAATATAACCAAGGAGTGCAATGGAGAAAACTGACTCCGATGAAGATAATGATGAAGACGATGATGATGCGAAATTACTTTAATTTTAATCTTTGTAACTTCTGCATTCACAGTTTGATGACAACACGTGTTATTTCGACGTTTACCGTATTCCATATTATTTATTATTTTTGCTTTAAACTAAAGGTTTCCTTGACTTTTAATGCCCATTATTCATTTGTTATTCTTTTCCATTTATATACCTCGTTCTTAAATAAAACTTTTCATCTGAGACTTTTAGTGATGACCTATATAGTACCAATATATAGTACCCTCATAGTACCAAGATTTTAATTGACTTTAAGTAACCTATTTTCGTGATTATGTGGAAGTTTCGAAAAGTACATTTATCATAAATAAAGTCAAAAAATGTTCTCGAACCCAGGACGTTCAGTTGGCAGACTCTCACTCTATCCATTACACCGCGGGAACTATCTGTATAGAACATATTTATTTGTATGGTATTAATGCAAATAAAAGGAATATACTAATATGGACAACATGCAGGAAGATTCCACATTAAACAATACAAGAAAACTTGTCTGGTTCAAGTACATACACACAGACAGAAATGCAGACAGAGAGAGAGAGAGAGAGAGAGAGAGAGAGAGAGAGAGGAAGAAGAAGAAGGATAAAAAGCGAAAAAGTAATAAAACATTGATGGAAATATGGCGGAAGACATGGAAATAAATGTAATACTAACGCTTAGGAATACACGGTCTGCGTCTATCCCTTTGCCTTACATTCTCTCTTATTTTTTCTCCCTTTATGGTATATATCTCTCTCAGAATGTAAGGGTTTGTACTGATTTAGATTAGAACCCGTTACTTTACATGAAGAATCTTAACGCGAAGATTGAGTTACTTTGTGGTTATTATTATCTCCGTTAGAGTTAAAAACTCCTTTTGATGAGCCAAAGTTGCTCTGACAGGGTCTATCTTTAGGTTGATACAAATGAATGTATTTCAGTAGAAATTGTGATTTTTTCTGACATTAGAATTTAGTGAGGGATTAAATTACCCGTGTTTGGGGGAAATTAAATTTCTCGATTTTCTGAAGAGGGGTGGGCCCAACAGATGGTATCTATGGTTTGAGGTATGTAGTGGATGGTGGCAGTATAAGGGGTTTAAAAACGGTGCAAGGGTCTTTGGAGCGAGGTGAAGGTTCAGGATAATAATGGAGTACATAGAGTATGACAAGATAGAAATGATTGCTTGGTGAAATAATTATTAATTCATTTCCATACATTATTTCATGTTTTAGTTTATTTGATTCCATTCTTTCTGGAGAAGCGTTGCAGAGGTACGGTTTTTGTGCCATGACGTCTGATGATGAGGTGTTATGGTTTACAGCTGGTACCTTCGCGTTACAGGTAATGATTATGAAGTGTTATGTTTTGCAGCTGGTACCTTCGCGTTAGGGGGTTGGAGCACACCTGGGGCTGTAGGAACGTCCCTGAGTGGCGTTATACAATGGTGCCCGTGATAGTAACAGCAAAAATATTCATATGCTGTACTAGCAATGTTATCGTAGTCATCCAATTTGTAATGTTTAAACTGAGCTTCAACACCCCGTTCATAGCTTTGCAACTTAACATTGAGTGTATATTTCATATACCGAAGAAAGAGTTTGGCCTGCCTGCTTTGATTCGTAAGATGATGGAATCCCAAATGTGGATTTTTTATTTAGGGACCCTCATACCACCCCCACCACTTTGCAATCTTTGCACCAAATCCACTTCGCGTGTCTGAGGGACATCAGCTAACTAAAGATGTTCTTCGTGGAATTGGGCGTGGACCATCCCCATTTGTCTCCTCGTCTCACCCCTGACGCGGCGTCGAGGCACGGAGTCATAAGGACCTGTTTTGCATTGTTATGTAAAGGGGTGGAATCGGGGATGTTTCTTTTTAGCCGGTTCCCGATGGACAAACCCGGGCCTTGGTTCCGCGTTGGAGGGAATGAGTTTATTTCATTTTCTTTTATTTTCCTCTTATTCTATATGATGTATAAAATAATACATATGGACCTGAGAGGCTACTACTATACAAAAGTTATTTATTTATTTGTGGCATGTTTTTATTTTATTTAGTTTTTATTCAATTAGTTTGATTTATTTATTATTCAAAGTGCATAACACTTTTATTTTTATTTATTCGATTGTTATCACTCATACTCCATTCGTACTGACTTTGTTTAAGTTAAATTGTTTTATTTAATTTTATATTTAGTGTTTTCCTCATTTAATTATTTTTAGATTATTTCACTTATGTCTCCTAGGTTTGAAATAGTTTTGGATTCTAATGTTCTAATGTTGCCCTATTGCTTGTATGGTTCATGCTATGAACTCCCTCCATTCCTTGTTTCCTAATCCTAACTCTTAATTTTATACAAAAAACATTTTAAAACATTTAACACCAAACAACATTCATCCATCTCATTCATTCTTATAATTGCAGGAGAGTCCGCCTCCTAGGAGTCGGTCTCCGGGCAGCAGGATTCCTCCTGCATATCTTCTGATTGGGGCTGGTCCAGGGGGGGTCCTCCTCATCTTCTCTGCACCATCACTTACTAACGTATCCTATTAACGTATTCCTGTAAGAAAATGTATAACATCCTACTTTCCAAGCTGTTCAGACAATTTCTAGTTTGTTCATTTTTACTATGTCTTCCAAGGTTCAATTTTTCAGCCCTTCTCCTAAATCTATTATTTGTTGTGTTTATTTTCAATCTGAGTCTATCTGATTTCGGGGGCATTCGAGGACCACATGCTCAGGAGTGGATAGCTGTCCGCATTCACAGTTGGGAATGTTCGTTATTCTGAATGGGTATACTTTCTGCTTATACGGGCCATGGCAATTTAGAAACTGCATCATCCCCTTTGATGGGTTCCATTCTTCCCAACTCAGTCGCTCCAAAACGTTATTAATAATATTAAACAGTCTCTTTGATTTTGTGCTATTTTCCCAATATTTTTGCCATTTTTCTACTATTTTGCTCTCGATTTTTTAAAATTTACTATGTACCCTAGAATTTGCGTTGTCCTGATTAATTCTTTTTTATGCCAGTACAGCGTTGCAGCTCTAATAACCTCCAGATGGAGCGGCGCAACTACCAAGATGATGTTCAGAGCCACTCCCGGAACCGTTTTATACGCCCAAGACAACCTCAACAAGACTCTTCTATGCGCTCCGTTTATTCCTTCTGCATTTTTTTCTTTTCACGCAATCTATGTGCCCATACGCTGGCATCATATGTGCCTATTGCATTTATGATTTGATTATTATAAAGTTTCAGAAGGCGTATTGGTAAACCATATTTATTGTTCGCTATTGTCGCCAACTTATTCCCAACTTTAACTATTCTACTTTTGACATTTTCAATGTGTTCTCCAAAATTTAATTTCTCATCTATTTCTATTCCTAAATATTTAAATGACTTTACCCTTTTTATTGGTTCATTGTTGTATTTTATAGTGGGATTTCTTTCCAATTTGTTTTTAAATATTATGTATTTTGTTTCTTCCGTAAATATTGTGAGTTTATTGATATCACACCATTGTTTGACTCTCACCGTCATTATTTTCGTTTAATCCTATTTTTCTTTTCTGGAGTTTGCCTCCACCAAGATTGCAATGTCATCTGCATAGGCAATGACCGATTGTACTTCCCTCATTTCATGTAGTTCTCCAATGCATGGATCTATACACACATACCAGAAAATTGGTCCACACACTGACCCCTGTGGACATCCCTTGTTTGGTGGTGTTGTTAGTTTTTCACCCGGAGCACTGAGGTTAACCACTCTACCCTCGCAATAATCCTTAAGCACTCTTACTATGTAGTTAGGTATTTTTAGGTTATTCATATTCTTGAATAAAGTGGCAACCCTAAGTTATCGAACGCTCCCCTAATATCAAAGAAAATTGCATCTACGTATTGGCCCTCCACTTCTCTTATTTCTGTACAGAATTTGTTAACTGCGTCTTGTGTTGATTTACCTTTCCTGAAACCAAATTGGTTGCTGTCATTCTCCAGTCCATCTCTTGCTTCTTGTAGCCTTTTTATGATGACGTTTTAAAAAAATCCAATTGTGTTCAGGAGGCAGATGGGCCTATATGATCGTCGATTTTCACGCGCTTTTCCTGAACTTTTAACAGTATTATTAAATTTACTTCCTTCCATTTTTTTAGGGAAGCGTCCCTGCCTCAGACATTCGGCGGCATTCGGAGTCTGGCCAGATATGGTGTCCAAATGTGTGTGATTTATTATATATTTCCGATTTTAATCCGTCAGGGCCCGGTGCTTTTTTTACAATTTTAGTGATTTTATTGCCTGTTCAACTTCCGAATTTTGAACAATTTTCTCATCTTTATTCTCTTCTTCTAGTCTTATTATTTTCCTCAATTGTTCTTCTGATTCTATTCTTGCTCTTCGTTGCTCTTCAGTTTAATCTTCCTCTTGATCTTAATGTATTAGTTCTTCCAGTAACAATTTCGCCGAGTCCCTACAGTTCTTTGTATATGTACCATCTGTTTTCTTTAGTGTTGACAAGATATTCGTGGTAGTCTTTTCGATACATAATTTGTATGCTGCGCCCCATGCATTCGTTGTTAGGTTTTTCCCAAGAACTTTTCCCATGTTTCTTTTATCCTACTGGTTATATCCTTTCTTAATACTCTATATTGCTCTAATTTCCTGTTTCTAAGCGCCGGGTCTCTGGCTTATTGGTAGCTTTTCCTTCTGGATCTGACAATCCTCCTCAGCCTGTGCTGTTCCCCGCACCAGAAAGGGGTGCTTATTATTATTTTTCCTTTCGCTAGGTGGAAATGCTCTTCCAATCGCATACTCGATTCTGCGTTCTACCTCCTCCGCTAGTTGATCCAGATTTATCCCCTCTGTCACTTCTGGCAAGGTCAAAGTTTCCTCCATCTTTTTCCAGTCCATCTTCATCAAGCTGTATACGGGTCGCACTTACTCCATGGCACTGGTCTGTGCTGCATTTTTATTATGTATTATATCAAATTTTATTATATTATGATCGCTACTTGTTTGCCCGTCTAGTACTTGCTAATTTTGTATGTCGCTATGTAAATTTGGAGAGGTTAGTGTAAAATCTATGTTGATTTCTGCGCCCGCTCGATTCCTATATGTTGGTGGTTGTCCCTCAATGTTACATATTATTAAGTTATTTGCTTGTATCAGGTCTTCCATTAATTACCCACTTCTCCGATCTCTGTTATTTGTGATATTCCTATACCATAAGGGCGATTTTGCGTTTGCGCCCAAGGTTATGATTATATTGCTATTCCTGTATGTATTTATTATGTTTTCAAGTTTTCCAACGAATTGGTCTATTTCAAATCTAAATTGGCAATACATGCTTACTATTATATTTTTCTTGTTGGTTGTCAGTAGTTCTACACAGGCAGTATGTTCATCTGTAAATTGGGATTTTTTTTAGTTTGCTCTCAAGGTTCAAGTTTACAATGGCCGCTTTTGGATTAGGTCCCTTCACCACTATTTGTGCCATTGTGCGAATGTTAATTAACTCATTTTTTAAGGTGTAAGGCTTCTGAATATACATCAAATCCGTCTTCATTTCTTCCAGTAATTTCCTTAGCTCTAAGTCGACCATTTTTGAGTTTTGTGCACTAATCTGCAGCACAGAACATTGCTCCAGCCGCACTTATGTTGAAAACATTGTATGCACATAGCAGTGCGGCCACGGCTCCTACGGATTCAGCAGCACCCTGCCATGCGCCTTACGAAATCAAGATAGACTTCCTCAAGCTCGAAGACCTCTTCTCTTCTAGCGAAGACTTCCTTAATCAGCCCCATCAGCTCGAATGGGTCGGTCGGCAGACTCTGTCGCCTCAAAGAGATTCTATCCACTGCATCTGGTACGGGAAAAGTTATCCTTTCTCCGTTGTCGTGTTGCTTTCTCACAACATGTCTTAGCGCTATTGTCAGAGTTTGTGGGTCCTCTAGGGTGGCCAGCTTGTATCTGTTGTCTTCAGTTTCATATGTCCAATCTCTTGCTTTGTTTATCTCTTCGGAACAGCTTGGTTATGGTTGTTCTTCGTCTTCTTCATCATCGCATTCTTTTATTCCAGTGTCTTCTTCTGTCTCAATCCCAATGTCCACTTCTTTCTTTGTTTTATGTTATTGCTCATTCACTCTTGTGTTTAGCTTCACCATTTCATCTGGTGGTTATCACCAGGGAGGATTCTTGTGAACCAAGCTCCCCATCGTTTCTTCTTTTCCGTTTGAGTACTTGTTTCCTGTGTTTCCAAAGTTTCTTCTCTACGCTCTGCTCTATCTTTTATTGGTTCTCGCATTTTGGTGTTCAACGCTATACTTTTCTTTTTCTGTCTAAATTCTATTAGTCTTAGTCTATCTCTTCTTTTCTGCGACGGGGATTTGATTCTCCTTATTTCTGTTGATGTTGGTACCTCCTCTTCTTTCTCCTGTTCCCAATACGAGCCTAAAAGATTTATTAGAAGTATTCCTTTTCTTTGTTCTTTCTTTTCCTGTACTTCTTCTTTTTCGCTTCTTCTTGGTTCATATAATATGCTACAATTTAATTCTATATCTGAGATTATTTTCTTATAAATATTGTTGTCGCTTATGTACATCTTAAAAATTATTTTGTTATTCTCTTTTTCGTTACGTTTGTTAAATTTTACCATTACATCCTTTGGGCCATGTCTCCACAGTCCCATACCGAGCGCTGGAACATTAATTTCTATTTTTCATCCATTTCTAATTCCTGCAACCTTAATAATACATCTTATAGATCCTCCAGAAGGTCCTCCTTCGAGGACTGTACAAGTATAAACCTACATCCAAAGTCATTCTCAGTGTAGTGCATTAATACTTCCTTTCCATTACTTCTATTAATTTGGATTTTATTTGTCATTTTAAGGTCAAACGTCTAATGCGACTCAACAACATGCAAGGCAAAGCCTACCGGGAAAGTCACCAGGTTGGGATTTATAAAATGCATTATTGGTTGTTCTGAGTTTTCCAGATTTAAGCTGCCTTTAGTAACTGTTATCGAGTTATTTGTCCTAGGGGTCTTTCTTAGCCAACCAATGAATTTTGTTTCTTGTTCTTTATCCACACATGTCATCTCCTTTATCCGTAATCTCTCAGTTGATAGGCTTGTAAGGTTTTCAGCCGTAGTTTATTTTGCTTACACCCTTGCTAGTAGGCTCTGGTAAGGTTGGCACTCATTAATGTCCTCTACCTTACACTCATTTTTCCTCATTTTGCATGGTATGCACACTCTTTGCTGTTGTATACTTGGGTACGCTTCTTTTGTGTGGTTCTTTTCTCCACAGTGTGCGCGGACCTCGTCACCACTGCAAAATAGAGTGATATTTCCTAGATCACCATATTTAAAGCACTTGGTAACCACCAAGTAGTCCTTTATTGAGTGTCCTTTATTGATATTTAACCTAGACCTTTCCAGCAGTACCTTCCTTACCTCCGGAGATACTTCCACTATTGCATGACAGATGCTCTTGCCTTTCGGACCAGTCCTAAACTTTACTTTTGTTTCTGTAAGTGCCTTCTCTACTAGTTGCTCGTCATGAATATTCGTGTTGATTATCTTCGTAGCAATTTCATCGTTTGTCAGTTCCGATTCAACGCTGTAGACAATTAGTAGAGGGTTCCTCTTCTTCTGCTCCTTTATTTGAAAATTGTCTTTGACTCCACTCTTGTTAATTAATTTTTCCACGTTTTCCTTTGTTTCCGCCCTTACCACCATCATTGTTTCTCCGGTGTAGATAGAAGCTCTTATTTTATCAGTCTCTGGGTTTATTGTGCTCACTTAGCAGCTTTTCAGTTGGGCCATCATCTCTCCACGTTTTGGACGTATAAAGAGCGATGGTTTACTTTTTCTCTGATTTCTTCGATTTTTTACTCTCTCTCCGAAACAGACTGTTTCTGCACTGCTTCCGCAAATGTCGGTTGTTGTGTTGTAGTTGCTCTGTTAATTAGAAGTAGCTCATTTCTTAGTAGTTCTATTATGATTTCTTCACGTTTTTCCATTTTACTTTCCTGTTCTTTCTTCTTGTCGCTCTCCAGGGTCAATC
>JAGDQP010020208.1:0-10726 GCA_022664845.1 Lepisma saccharinum | reverse complement strand
CATTTTACTTTCCTGTTCTTTCTTCTTGTCGCTCTCCAGGGTCAATCTTAATTGTGTCTCCGTCCTTGCTACACCCACCTTCGCCATCTCTTGATTTAACTCCTCATTATTCCTTCCAAGATAAATATTTTCCTCTTCAATTCTCTCTGTTTTACCTTCTATCATTGCCTCCACTATATATTCCTCGTTTTTTGCTCTTAGTCTATCCAGTTCTTGTTCTAAGAGCCTTATTCGTTCTGCTAGAGCAACTTCCCGTCCTTCCACCTGCTGTGATGTATTGGTTTGTACCCTTCCTTGCATCTATTTTTTCTCTTCGATTGGGTGAGATTTCCTTTAATGTACTATGATTTCCTTTAGGCACTCATTCGCATCTTGTTGCTCCAGTAATGTACTTTCCAGGGATGTTATCCTCATTAAGTATTTTATGAGTTTATCTTTTTAATTGGCTCTTTTCCAATTTTTAGTTTGGTCAACATTCTATCTATTTCCTCAGTAAATTTATTGTACTGCAGAAGTAGTTTCTCTTGATTCTCCTCTAGCTCATCATCGATAGTTTCGTCTTCGTCCTCCTTTCTACTCTCATCTCTGCTTTTTTGTCTCCTTTTCCTAGTGCCGCTCATCAGCGGGGGAGATTGTAGTTATCTTCCTTCCTCTGTCTGTCTAGTGATTGGCTCCTATTTATTGCTTGGATTATCTCCACTGATTAACTCCTCCCTGGGAGTGTTCTTATCAATTGTGCACCCCCTTTTTCTCATCGTCTTTTGGTTTTTTCTCCGCCTCCACTTTCCTACGTTCAATCTCCATCTTCCTTCTTTTAAGTTCCTTCTTCTGGCTGTTTCAGAACTTCCTCATCGTGGTTATAGCTGCTTCGCGGTGTACGTGGCTTCTCCGATTCAGCCATATCTCGCGCGACAGCCCCTATCCGTCAGAGTTTAATACCGTGACTTACCGGTTCCAATAGACTCACGTCAACCGCACAACCGAAAACACGCAAAAACGCACTGGTTAATTTAACGGAAGCGTCCCCAAATGTGAAATAACTGGAATGGTATGATCTTTAAGATATCATAGTCGACAACAATGCATAGCGCTTGAACCTATGGTGGATGTATGTAAAAACATTACTATCCGCCTGTTTTTCTCTTCGATGAAATTAGAAAACCGTATGAGCGCTAGAGTTAGGATACGTACATCAGTCTGACAATATTGTAACAGTTCGCACTGCAAGTCGCATGTATTCTTACGTTTGACTTATTCCTTGTGCCATATAGCTATAGCCTATGCTTCGTTTTAAGAATTGATCCCTATATCGTAATAGTCCACGTGCTGATAGAAGCCTACATACTTTTTATTGCGCGGGGTATTGAATAGATGTGGAAAGTCACCCTTCTTAAGTGATTCATTTAGACCTAGCGTTTTTAGTAGGTGTGCTAAGCCAATCCCCATAAACAGGAACGTATCTCCAAATATAATATTGTTTATCGTTAGTAAACATAATTTTGTGTCCACGAGTAATTTATTCCGGTTCAAATTGTAGTTGTTCTAATATTTCATATGTCAAAAATAAATTGTCGAATCCATGAGCATTATGTACTAAAGCAACCACCTGGGTAAACCTGTGACCTTGGTGTAACACGTGGGTAATGAATGGATCCATAGTGTAAAACAAAGTTCCCAATACCATCCCCATGACCACATACAGTAAATCTATACGAGCCATCGTGAATATATTTCCATTGATGGCAACAGTGCGACACACAAATTAAATTAGGCAGTAATTCATATTCACTCTTCTCGTTGGCATCTAACCGCATTGTCTCAATATCTTAAACCATATACAAAAAAACTTCTACACTTTACGATGCTCTGGTTTGACCTAGCAGATATGGATCTCATTTATATAATTTGCGCACCTTTTACATAAATGTTCACCGCAAACATGTTTTGGCGCTCTGCTATGCCAATCGAGTTTAACACCACATTGAACGCATACCTGAATCAGATTACGTAAAGGTTTCGCATTTGCCACATGTCTGTCTAAGCATATTTGATTTACAAGAAATTTCACAATTGTTACAATATCGATTTGTTTCCCCACTACCTTCTATATACGAATGATACGTTTGACATTGAGTACAAAGATATTGGCATGTATGGGACTTCGATTGGTATAGAGATTGGGACAATAATTGCCATACCCTCTACCCCGTAAAAAGGACGCAATACCATCTATCACATCGTAATGGTTATCCTGGAAACGAATAAAGATTTTCCTGTTTGTTGTGGAACCAATATACATTTGTTGTATTGGCGTGTTTTGGAAACGCTACGATTAACAATAATTTGATACTTATTCCTTAAAGTATATTTGGAACATGTCTACCTTATCTAAACTACTGCCATTGCTACTATGTAAATCTACCTCAGCATAATAACACAATTCCTTTGCATTAGCGTGCCAGTTTTCAGGATAAACTTTCATATATGCGATTTTGTTATAATTTTTATCCAACTTACTTAGCCCCATTACCAATGCTAAGGGAAGGCAGTCTGCAAGTTGTTCTACTTGGGTAATGTGGTTTTGCAAATGGCTTGCATAGGGCAAATACTTATCATTCACATGCTGCCCTGACCTCGAGAAAGATATGTAATAGCAACCCGAATTGTGATATCGTCACATAACAGGAATTCCTCATTCTAGTTGGGTACATTTTCAGTTCTCTAGAGCATTAGGAGAGGAGCGGTTTATGATTTCCACTGACTGTGAAAATAAAGTGTTGCTCACATACACTTTTAATTGATTTATTATATTTTTTCTGAGTCGACACTCCACACATAAATAATATACCGCTCCTCTCCTACTAATAAAATAGTGGGATGAGAGACAGGTGTTGCAGAGAAACCGATGTCATTCAGACACCTTCTCCTCTGTTCAAGTCTATAGTAAAAGGACGTAACGCAAGGCAATAAGTGTTTTCTGTTTGAATGGAGATCCTTGTTAGGAAAAGATCATTGATGAAAACTGGTTCACAGAAACTGTTTTGTTATTATTTATTGTTTCCCTGCTGGAGAAAAATATTTTAATTAATAAAGTATTTACCTAGTTGCGTTGAAGAGCCTTTGCCTGTATTAAGTTAGGATCCTTGTAAATGTAGTGTTCCATAGTTTTACCAATTTTTTGCCGGTTCTTGTAACGATGTACCGTTATCATAATCCCTAATCGTAGGTGACAAATAGGGTTTGTGGTGTTACACAGTAGGCAATTATTTAAAGTTACATTAGGTTCTGTGATGGATGTCTCAGACGGGTAGTTGGTGGTTTGGGAATGCCAGCGTCATTTCTGTGTGGGAGAAATGTGGGATCGTATTTTGTAGTATCGGGTGTCCTGTATGTCCCCATTGTGGCATTGAAACTCTGGATTGCACTAAGATTTTGTGTGGTTACACTGTTAGTCATAGAAAACTAGTTTCTGAATTCAGCGGTAGAGGACAGCGCGGTGCAGGTTAGCCAAAAATAAAGTGTGTATATGATATCGTTCGTTCGCGCCAGCGCTCGTGTCACATATCCGGCATTTATTGCCATTGTAGTTCCGTCTGCACATATGTCATGACGTAAAAGGATCTGCTTTGCCAGTGTCTATAAACAGTACACAACATCTTCTCTGAATTGTCATTGTACGATTTTGTGAATTTCGTGTCATGGAAAATCCAATCGACGTTTTGCTTGCTCACCAAGATATGCAGGGGGATGATGATACTGAAACTGTTCTTGGGGTCTCTGTTACAACAAAATGATAGGGTTCCAAGCTGAGGAAACTGATCTTGACATGTTACTGCACCATTTCCTATACTATATTTAGAACGATGAAGAAGCTGTGTTACAAAGTTGTCCAACTGCCCAGGATATTCTTGATCTGGGGGTATTAGGGATTCTTCGGAAGTGTGGAAAGTAAAGAACTTGCATGGAGTTATTATTCGGAGTTGTTACCGCACTATGACGGATTAATTCCACAGGAAGCTATTGATTTATTTGGTTTCGACACTTGTGCGAGTAATGCAGGTGTTGGCATGCAGCAGTATAGTGATATGAAAATCGATAGTATCAATAACCATGAGTGTGAAAATGCCTTCAATAGTTATACAACCACCGATGTGACACATTGGATGCAAGACCATACTACGTGTATGATGTACGGAGCTGGGTGTGGACCTCAATTTGAAATCATTTGTGAGAAAACAAAAATATATCCTAAATTCTCTGCGGGGTCGTGAAATAACAATTAGTCCCTTCCTAACACCTTTTCGCGATTCCGAAGACTTTGTAATCAATTAGTTTCAGTTTTCCATGGATAATTTACTTAGGGATTTCGACCCTGCATCCAAAGTTATAGTTAGTATTCACAGTTTCAAATGCACTGTAGTAAAGCCAATATACCTACCATTCCAATTACGGGGACATATTACAGTGGAAAGTATACTTTTGAAAATTGAAACTGCACTTACTTCGAATAAGGAATTCCTGTTAGGTGACGATATCACAATTCGGGTTGATATCACCATTACATATTTTTCTTGAGGTCAGGGCAGCGTATGAGTGATAAGTATTTACTCTATGCAGATTATTTGCAAAACCACATTATTCCTGTAGTCCAACTTTCCCACTGCCTTCCCGTAGCATAGGTAATGCGGTGCAGTAAGGCGGATAAAAATTATAATAAAATCACATATATGAAAGTTTATCCTGAAAACCGGTACGCTAATGCAACGGAACTGTGTAATTATGCTGGGGTACATTTACGTAGTAGCAATGGCGGTAGTTTAGATGCCGTAGACATGTTCCAAATGTACTTTAAGCAATAAGTATCAAATTATTGTGTATGGTCGCGTTTTCAAAACACGCTAATCCGAAAAAAAATTTTGGCCCTACAGCAAAGAGGAAAACCTTTATTCGTTTCCAGGATAAAAATTACGATGTAACAGATGGTATTGCGACGTTTCTACGAGGTAGAGTGTATTGCAATTATTGTCCCAATCACCGGTCCCATACATGCCCATATTTTTGTACTCAATGTGAAACGTATCACTCGGATACAGAATGTAGTGAGGAAATAAAACGATATTGTAACAATTGTAATCGATCCTTTGTAAATCAAACATGTTTTGACAGACATGCAGCAAAAGCGAAACAAATATTTATGTAATCAGCTTCAGGTATGCGTTCAGTGTGGTGTTAAACTCGATTTGCATAGTAGAACGGCAAAACATGTTTGCGGTGAACGTTTCTGTAAAAGGTGCGCAGATTATGTAAATGAGACCCATATCTGCTACGTTGATCAAGAGCATCCTAAACCTGTAGAAGATTTTTTGTGTAATGTTTAAGATATTGAGAAAATGGAGTTAGATGCGAACGAGAAGAGCGAACATGAACTACCGCCCAATTTAATTTGTGTGTTGCACTGTTCCTATCAAAGCATAGATATTCACGACGACTCGTATAGATTTACTGTAGGTGGTAATGAGGATAGTATTGAGGACTTCGTGTTTTACACTACGGAGCCATTCATTACCCACGTGTTACACCATTTACCCAGGTGGTTGCTCTAGTAGATGGATTCGACAATTTGCTTGTGGCACATGATATATTAGAACAGCAGCAATTAGTACCGGATATAATTATTCTTAGACAGAAAATGATGCAACTAAGGATAAACAATATTATATTTAGAGATACGTTTCTGTTTATAGGGGTTCGATTAGCAGACCTACAAAAACGCTAAGTCTAGATGAATCACTTAAGAACGGTTACTTTCCACATCTATTCAATATCCCACCTAAACAAACCTATGTGAGTCTGTATCCACACCTGGACTATTACGATATTTGGAACAGATCCGAAAGGTATGCAGAGGATTTGCTATACGGCATAAGTAATGTGCTACAAGTAAAAGATCATTCGACTTCAAGCGTGAACTGTAACATTATTTTCCAAATTACGTACGGATTCTAACTTTCACGCTCATTCCGTATTAAAATCTTATTGAAAATTTAACGGCCGTATTTCAATTTTTTGCACACCTCGACCATAGCTGCAGATGCTATGCTATGTTAAGGTTCACAATACCTCAAAGATCACAGTACCATGCCTGTTATCCCAGCATTAGGGTTTCATCACAGTACAAATCAAAGCAAGGGGGCCAAATTCTGGCTTGGGTATATGGAATATACACATACTATTAAGTTGCAAAGCTATTTAAGGGGATGGTGAAGCTCAGTTTAAACATTTCAAATTTGATGGTTATAATAGGGATACTCGAACTGCATATGAATATTATGGTTGTTACTACCACGGATACCTTGTATAACGAAACTTAGGGACCTGCCTATAGATAAACAAGGTTTTAGTCTAAATAGTCGATATCCTGAAACTATGACAAGGGTTAGTTTCTGCGTAATACATGTAAAGTTGCCGTTCTGTCCACATTGGAATGTCAGTGGCACAAACCAGTGAAGACTTCACCATAGATTCAAATATTTATTCGTGATCATTGTTCTCATATTGAAGAACCACTACGTCCTAAATAGACCTTTAAAGGCGGCCAAACAGAGTGCCTCCAAGCTCTTTACGAATGCTCTGAATTCGAGAAAATCAATTATTTAGACTAGACTTCCCTCTGTCCATAGGTAAAGGCTACTCTATCAGTTCCGATTGGACCCGTAACTATCCATAAAGGAATGGACATGCCAGATCCAAGACAAGTTCACGGTCTTGTATTTTTTAAGGTTTTACCTCCTACGGATCTAGCCAAACCAATTTTATCGTATAGTGCCCATAACAAACTAATGTTTGGACCTTGTAGAATCTGTATGGAGGATTTACATACCGGTGATTGTACACATACAGACGAAGAACGTGCCAGCAATGGCGTTTTCTGCACTCCAGAGCTCTATGTCGCTTTAAAACAAGGTTACGTGATTCTCCATACTTATGAAATCTGGGAATCGGAAATGTCTGTGGAATTATTTCGACCTTATGAAAATATGTTTCTCAAAATGAAACAGGAAGCTTCCGGTTTTCCTGAGAGTTTTCACTGTAAGCAGAATACGGAAACTTATATTGCAGATTTTTTGGACCATGAGGGAATTCATCTGGAGTATGATAACATCAATAAAAATGAGGGACTACGATTCATTAAACTTTCTTCGGAAAATGTGCTTAAAGATGGAATCTTCCGAAAACAAAAGTTTTTACTACAACCCAGGAGTTTAATGAGCCTATTCTTCCCACTTAGAAATCCAACATGTTAAACTTATCGGTAGTAAACCTCTTGGTACATATTGGGTTATGGAACCTGAAAACACTCCGTATGCATAGGAAAACCGAAAATATTGTTTCTGCCTTTATTTCCTCACGGGCGCGACTGGGTTTGTATGAGGCTATGAGCAGTGCTGGTATAGCACGTCTCTTGTATTGCCATACTGATAGCATTATTTATATCAGACGTCTTGATGAACCGTTGTTGCTACTTCTAGGTGATTACCTCTATTAATTGAATGATGAGCTGCCTCCATGTTGGGAATTGTGTGTATTCACTGGCTCTGGTACAAACACTATGCGTATGAGCTAAAGGAGATAGCTACGGGTAAACTTGACCATGTGAATAAAGTTCGAGGTATTACATTAAATCATAGAACGCGGAAAGACATAACGTTTAAGGATATGTATAATATGGAAGTGAACAAGTATAACAGTAAACAACTTCTTACTTCCAATCATATTCTTCGATAACCAGACTATCGTGTCATGTCTAAGGCTCAAACGAAGCGACAAGCAGTTGTAAAAACACAAGTGGCGGAAATTATTTCCAGATGATACAGAACAATTCCATACGATTTTTTAGGTTAGGAAAGAAATGGAATGAAACGCATGATCATCGTTCTTGTAGTACATGTTTATTATATACACTGTTATTGTAACATCCCACCCTCATCATAGGAACTCCAGTTAATTTGGATTGGATGGTTGGACAGCCTTCTTTTGTAGCACTTTGTTTATATGAACGGTAAGAACTATCGTTTGACGGTTATACTAGATTCTTTTGTAGCAATGTTTATATATATTGACACAACCTGTAACCTGATAGTTAGACACCGGGTTTGTAGTAATATGTTTATAGGACATGATGAACCCTGTATCCTGGATATTATATTACATTATTTTTGTATCACTGTATGTATATGAAATGACAAACTGTGAATCCTGGTGATGCGCCACCTTATTTTTTAGTAATCTGTGTATATGCAACGTCAAACCTTGTATCGTGGAGGTTACTACATTGTTGGTGTTGGTTACTACATTATTGGTATTGGTTACGTAGTACCAACAGTATTGTTTACTACATTATCGTGGGAGGTTACCACCAGCATTGCACTAATTGATTTATATGAAATGACAACACGTGTCTTTTGAGCGTTTGACACCTGTACTCTGTATCTGTGTACGTTATTTGTGTCACTCGTATGTGTTAATACTGTATTTTGTACATTTGAACTATGTTTGTACTATGTGTTCTACCTGTTTATATTCCTATGTAGAGCTCCACCTAATATTAAACCCAAGCACTGTATTTGTTACTTGCACAATAACCAACTTCCTTAATTACAATCTTTGCGTTTCATTTGTAATCCTGCTGAAAGGCTAAAAGTGTATAAAGTCCTGTCTCCATAGGACATCGCATATTGCTTGTCGATCGTCGTCATTAGCTATCATCTTTATATATGTGCATACTGGGATGTCTTTATCTGGATTTATTGCGACAGTTATGTTGTACAATTATGTATCGAAAAAACTAACGTCTTCAAAACTTTTAGATCATTTTTAGATCATCTATTGAAAGGTTGTAACAATCATGACCATCACATTCTAGGGGAATGCTGGCGTAGCGCTGAATGCAGGCAACAGAATATGATGGTCTCCGTCGTCGATCTATAGCTTGCAGATAACAATTCTCACTCACCTCTAACCTTGAACATTCACAAACTGCCATCGTACTCGGCACTGGGTTCAATTCCTTCGACGGACGTGCTTTATAGCAACTTCCAGCCAATCACAGTGCTCTGTTTCAATTCGATCGTGTGAAATAGGAATCCAATAAAACAGTGGAAAGGTAATGGTTTCTAGGCTATTTGAACAACTCGGAGAGCAACGAGATTGCGTATTATACGTATCTATTCCGTTTGTTTTTGATCCTATCACTTTGAATTCATAGAGGATATTCTTGACCGTTGGTAATGTTGTAGAGTCAAGGAACTGTTATTTGCCATCATCAAGTGATGTACTTATTAGTGGAAACTCTGGTCGCAACTATTTTCTTAATGTGTTGGCTAGTGCAACTGCCATTGCTATTCTTTACCGATCACTGCATAAGGTCGATCATAGGGATGTCACTTTCGATCTCAATGCTTGTCCAGTTTCCCAATCTATACTCTACCTATACAGTATTGCTTCTGTAAAGTTATGTTGATATCAGTGTCTATTTGCCCCTGCTAATTACTTATCATTGCCCTACCAATCGAATTAACGACATCCATTAGCAGCTTACTCCTCGATCAAGCCACTGACAAACATTATTCCTGTTACATGTTACAATGGTTCTACCCAGTGATGTTCTATACATCCTGTTCCATCTGTGTCCTAATCAGTCTACAGAAAACGTAGCTATATTTACCTAATACTTCTAACATATGTTTCGTATATCCAACAGAGGTGTATTTAGCGTAGAGTCGGTTTACTGTATATGTGGTGGCCTACGGAATTGCTTCTGACTGTATTTCAGTAATTGCTACCTATTCTCTAAGTGAATGACACCACCACCTGACATTACCGTGTGCCATCATTGATCCTTACTCTAATTCCACATACTCAAATGCAGTACAGTCGGTTACGGACTGGTATTACATAACAGACAACTACGCGGTGTATTTAAGGAGTCGGTTTATTCCCAGCAATCTTTTGTATGTCGTTTCTAGCTATGCGATATATTATGGCTGTAGTGTATATAATCAGTAACTCTTTTGAAGAAGACATCCCATCCAAAGCTTTAATAATGGGACGTAGTAATTTTGGCGTCTCGTTACGGTTGCATCATACTGTGAACGATCTTTTTGTTTGAAACGTCGACGTTGGTCTCTTGTTATTCTTCATCTTCAGCGTTATATTATTATTATTATTATCCTTACTTTAATTATTATTATTATCTTAATATTTGGAATTCTCAGAGTGATGTTGCATGAAGTGCGTTAAATATTATACCGCACTTTCCTATACGACAATGGTAATTTCCCACTTCTGTGGTGTATACTGATTGTCATCGATAATTTCTTATTGCATTGGCTACAAATGATATGCAGCACTGGCACAGGGACAGCGAAAATGGTTACAAACAAAGATATCAGCACTGTTCGCTCAATATTACATATCTACAACGTTCAATCACCATGTTGGAATTTTTATCCTGGAAGTTTGAAATGTCGCATTACCTTATAGAACTGTTATTTATATTTCCCTCTACATCTGGGTTTGCATTTTCGAAATCGGTTAATAAACAAGGAAGATACACCAAATTCAAAATCTGGGAAATTTTTCCCGGGCTTATTTTTGAGTTTTGTATTTTTTGTAAAGTGTCATAAACGTCTTCGAATATGATCTAGATTACGATAATACTGTTTAT